>CABHPQ010162736.1:34660-78246 GCA_902168405.1 Peromyscus aztecus
CTTCCTTCCTTCCTCCCTCCCTCCCTCCCCCTCCCACTCTCCCTCCCTCTCTCCCCTCCTTCCTTCCTTTCTTTTCTTGTGATAAGTTTCTAAACTAAGGTGTTGTACATGCTAGGCAAGTACTCTGCCTGAACTCCTGATGTCCTTTAAATAATGTATGATATATGATTTGTTTTTAAAGTTCAGGTAGCCCATATATACTATGTTCTTTGTGTTCTTGATGTTTCAAAAATTTTTACAATGCTATGCCTTGGTATATGCCTGTTTTTACTTGTTGTGGAGAGTTGATGCTGTTTAGCCTGGAAACTCAGGTCTGTTAGTACTACAAAGTGTTCTTGACATTTTGACATCTTTCACTCACATAATTCTCCTTTCTGTCCGCCTCCCCTGCCCCGTTACGCTATTTTATTTGTATTTTAGTTTTCTGTCTTTTCATTTTTCCATTTCCTTGTTTTTCTTTTCTACTTTATTGCTCTTTTCCTAAAAATCTATCTTCCAACAATTCTACTTGTTGAAAATAATTATTTTACTTGTGTCTTAATCAATGTATTGTTGTTGTAAAGAGACACCATGACCACAGCAACTCTTATAAAGGAAAACATGTAATTGAGGCTACCTTACAGCCTCAGAGGTTTATTCTATTGGCAGGAAACATGGCAGCACACAGGCAGATATGGTGATAGATAGGTAGTTAAGAGTTCTACATCTAAAGAGAGTGCCACATTCCAGCAGACAGCTCAGAAGAGAGAGACATTGGGCCTGACCTGAGCATTTGAAACCCCATAGCCCATCCCCAGTGACACATTTTCTTCAACAAGGCTATACCTACTCCAACAAGGCCACATTACCTAATAGTGCCACTCTCTGGTAACCAAAAATTCTAATCTGTGAGCCTATAGGAGCCATTTCTATTCAAACTACTGCAATTTGTAATTCTAAAGAGTCTGTTTAACTTGGATTGTGTCTCATGTTACCTTTGCTCTGAGGATAACTAAAGGATATGTTTGTAAAGCTTTTATCTGCCGGCATAATCCATGCTCTTGAAGTTATTTTTCAGTTTTTTGTTTTATTTCCCCTTTTAACTGATTTCTTTGGACATTTGTTGAGTTTTAGTTGCTTGCTCACATTAAAGCTCTCAGTGAGTGTGTGGGTTTTGTGTTCCTCTTTACTTTACTCTGATTTGACATTTTCTCCTTATGCTTTCTTCTCTGACACAGTTTTCCAGCTTTTTGTAGGGATGTGGAAGCCAAGTGTCTAGAATTATTTTAAAAAGTAGGTTTCAGGGCTGAAGGTCACAGCACTTGGCATTAGGCACTTAAAATGCAGTTGATACCTTATTTCAGTGGTGCCCTATTCTGCAAGAATGTCTGGATAAGTCTTGGTTCAGATGGCCTGTTTTAAGTTCACTCTTCCCTCTTCTCAGCAGGACTCCTCAAGTGAGGCCCAGTGTTTGGCTGTGGGTCTCTGAATTTGCCTCCATCAGTCACTAGATGAAGGCTCTCTGATGACAACCAGGGTAGTCACCAGTCTGATCAGAGGGGTGACCAGTTCAGGCTATGCATTTGTTTAGCCTTTCCACCTCTATTATTCATTCATAGAGCCATGGGTGGATAAAATTTAAAGTATGAATCATGTTATTTATCATTTGTTGCTACTGTGAACTCCAGACACCCCTATTAAAGTTAGTTTTATTTCATGATCTGTTGTCTTCAAAATTTCTATTGCTGTTTTCCTAGTACTTTCCATCTTTATCCATTCATATCTTTTAAAAGGTCTGTTTATGGTAGCCCAATGATATTAGATGAGGAAGTGAAGTTGTACATACACATTTGTTAGAACTTGAATGTGAAAGGTTCCCACGTGGGTTTGAACATGTAGTTCCCAGTTGGTGGTACTGTTTTGATAGTCTGTGAAAACTTTAGGGAGGTGGAGCCTGGCTAACAGAAGCAGACTGGGGGAGGGTTACTTGGATGCATTATGCCTGGGTTTTTGAGAAACAGCATCCACATGCTCCCAAAGGTACAGATGGAGCCATTCCCACAGTCATGAGCCAAATCAGTCCCCTCCTCCATTTCTGTCAGGGCTTTTGTCATAGTGGTGATAAAAGTCACCAAGGCAACGTTTGACCCTGTCTTAATGAAGAAGCCCATTAATGCTAAATTGAGGTGGTAGATTTAGATTTGATTTTTAAATTTAAAACAATTCAGTACAAATTTATTATTTTATTTCTGTTTTGTGATTTTAAGTATATGCATGCATTTAGAATTGTCTTCATTTGTTAATGCTTTACTTTGGCATAAACAATACATATATACAGAAGCAAGCATGTACACATGCACATGGCTCAGTAAACTCACAGTGCTTTTCCCCCCAGTAGAAATTACTTGAGATGAATCAGACAAAATCACATTATGGAAGAGTAGGATCCTGTATCTGCATACAGGTGGTCTGGTATTTTGGACTGCAGAGAGGTTTCAGGTGGAGTTGAGCACCTGTGAATTGAGGTATTATGTGTCACTTTCCATGTACGGTGCTTGACTACATTTGTTATACTTTTGGTGTATTTCTTCCAACCATTTTCAGATGTAGCATGCATGAGCTCCGCAGGCAGTTCTTCAATTGGGGTTTACTTAAGCTCTTTGGGGACTCTTGACCTTGCCTTGAAGGTCAAGGGGGTCTAACTGTTTTCAATTACATATTTTACTTATCAGGAACCCTGCTAATCACACTGAGAAGCTTACTTCTGATTAACTGTATTAATAATGAATAAGGGAAAAGAAGCTGAAATAAATCAACCTGCAGTTCTACGATCTCATCATTTCCAGTCTGGTGTTTTCAGCCTTGCCTATGCATTCCTGCCAGAGAGACCAGGTGCTTTTTGAATTTCACAATAATTATAAAATATTAAAGGTAAAGGCAGTGGAAGCAGAGCTTCAGGCTTCTCTTGGGTATGAACTGAAGCTAATACATCCTTAAAATAAACACTTCTGGGGTGCGACTCCACTGCTGAGTATTTTTATGAATTTGTTTTTCTTAAAAAGAAACATGTAAAAATAGCATTTTAAAAGGAGAGTTCTTGTTGTTCATTCACTTTTCTTTTACTAGTTTCCCCCTGGTTAGCTGTAGATTATTTAAGTATAACTAATGCTGATTTTATACAAACCGGCAAAGAGTCAATGAGAGAGTTTCAGTGCCTGCATAAATAAGACTCAGTTTGCCAGAAACTGATGACTAGAAACATGAAGAGTGGTAGAGTTTTCTGAATTTCAAGAATGATTTTTTCCTTTGCTTTTTATTCTGATTATCCATTTTTGTCATATGATTTGCAGTCATGGAACTAATGCCAAGCAAAGCCCAAAAGAGTGGAAAGCAGTATATAAAGGTTCAGGTAACACTCAAGATCAGAAAGGATAACAGGGATTCAGAAGCATACAGATCATATAACATATAAATATAACAACAATAATAACAATAACACAGCTCTTATGCAGTTTATTGAAACTATGATTTTATGCCATCATTTTCCTAGTCTCACCTTCTATTTTACACTTAAAATGGAAATTAAATAAGAATGAAATGCTGATTGCTCAAAATAAATTCTGTTGAAAGGATACATAGTAACTCAGTATTTATTGAAAAGATGTAAAAGAAATATAGCCCAGGAAGAGAAAAGGAAGCAAGACATCTGGTCTTAGGTGTTATCATGCTGTTTAGTTACAGAATATACAATTGTTGCTCAAGATACATAATTCTGTCCCAGGGAGTGTGATCGCTTTGGTCCTTGATCTAATTCCCCGATAGATATTAGAGAGTCCACCTATACTTCTTCCCTCAACCTAGTAAGGCTTACTAGGTTAAGAAGTACACAGGAGAATCTGCCTGCATACCCTGTCTTTACCAAGCTCTTGATCCCCTTTACAGCTCCTCCTTATTCATATAATTCTCAGTTTCAGCATAGCGGGCTGCTTCTGTCCCGCACTGTTTGCACCTCTTTTGTCTTTCTTTCTTGTTCCTTTATCCCATCATCTTTTCTGTTTTTTCTCCCAATGAAGACAGACTGCCATAAGTTGCAGAGTCTCTGTGATTATCTCTCCTGAGAGATGAGATTGTTCTATATTATTTAAATGCATATCTTTACCCCATTCTACTCAGTCTACTTTTAACTAAAACTCGCACATCTCACCTCTTTCCTTGTCTTTGTTTCTACCATTCTTAGTTCCATGTATGGCCCCCTCCTCTACTTCCTGTATAGCAACCTAATGCCACTCTTTCTTTCTCTTTATTCACTCCAATCACACCCACAATAACTGATATTGTGTATTATACAATGTGAATGTACAATATTCAAGTACAGACAGTGCTTATTGGTGGTCCTTTACTCACCCAAACAATTGGTATTTAAGGAGTAACTATTTTGTAGCCAATTGAGATTCCACTCTCATAGTGAGTTTACTGTCAGACAGTGACTATGGTTATAGCCTAGCCTTAACTTTAAGTGGAGGTCTGGAGATAGAGCCTGGTAGCCTGAACAACAGTGTAACAGTGGAAAATGTTTCTTCAACCTACTATAATCTTATCTTTTCTTAACACTGGAAATACCCCAACTAAAAGTAGAAAGATGACCTGAATTTACAAAAACAAAACAACAAAAACCCAAACTCTTAACCAGTTATCTAATACCATATGGGCAGATCCTAGTGAAAAAACACTGGAAACGTGAAAACCAAGATGATTTAACTTTCTAAAAATTACCAACCCCACAGTAATTACTACCAATGAAAATGACCTTGGTAAAATTTCAGACACACAATACAAAAGAACAATTATGAGTTAGTTCAAACAGCCCAAAAAAGACAAAATATATATTCCAAGACAACACAAATAGCTGTATAAAAATGAAATCCAGTTTTAGGATATGAAAATAAAATTCAATAAAGAAGTAGAACAACAAATTGAAATGATAAGGGAGATGAAACATCAAACAAAATTTTCAGTGGAAAACTATACCAATAGAATAGATCATGTAAAGGATAGAATTTTAGAGCTGGAACAACAGAGAGGGATTTGATCAGCCATGATAAAAAATAAATGTAAAAGGTATAATGAATAGGGCATGACAGCTCTTAGGGACACTGAGGAAAAGCAAAATTTATGAGTTATGAGCATACAAGAAAGAGAAGACTTTCACACCAAATGAATAGAAAATACTTTCAATAAAATCCTAGGAGAAAATTTCCCAAATCTAGAGAAAGAAATAGCTATATAGATACAAAGGGTTACAGAAAACTAAATAAGAGCATATAAGAAACTCCTCATGTCATATCATAGTTAAAATAATTTACAGAACAAAGAAGGGATATGGAAATCTGCAACAAAGAAAGGCCAAGTTACATGCACAGGCAGGCCCATGAGAACAACTTCTGATTTCTCAATGGAATTGTTAAAAGCCAGGAGGACTTGGAAAGATGTGTTTTAAATTCTGAAAGATCACAATTGCCAATTCACCCTAACATACCC
The DNA here is from genome assembly GCA_902168405.1 of Peromyscus aztecus. Taxonomy (NCBI): domain Eukaryota; kingdom Metazoa; phylum Chordata; class Mammalia; order Rodentia; family Cricetidae; genus Peromyscus; species Peromyscus aztecus. The sequence continues at coordinate 40,178 of CABHPQ010162736.1, forward strand.
AGAAAAAACTATGTACTAAAACTGAAGGAGAAACGCCAACTTTCCATGACCAAAGCAGACTGAGGGAGTCTATGACCACCAAGCCAGTCCCACAGAGGATACTGGGAGTAATCTTTCAGACCAAAAAGAAAGCTCAACATACCCAAGAGGCTTTAGTAGGAGCAGAAAAATTAACTAGGCCAAGACAACCTTTGAACAGAAGGAACCCCAAAATACAGAATGACAGGAATATACTCTTTTCAATAATAACTGTGAATACTAATATTCTCAGTCTCCTTATAAAAAGACACAGACTAGGAATTTAGATTAGAAAATAACCCTTTTTTCCCCCCAAAATAAATCCCCAAGAAACAGATATACTTTGTCATCAAGGATAGCCACCATCTTGGGTTAAAAGGATGGTAACAGGACTTCAAGAAAATGGGACAAAAACAATTTGTTGTAGGATTCTAATCAAATTATTTATATATGAATATACTCTTTTTAAAAATAACTCCAATGGGTAACAATTTTACAAATTTTGTAGGAGATGAGAGGACACCAGTGGCAGAGAGATGAAGGAAAATGGATTTACCTAAAATGTCCCCATTGTTTTACTCCATCTCCATGTATGAAACTTGGTAAGGCTTGGGTTTCTTTGTAGAAGTAAGAGTTGTAGATTTGTAATAGGTTGGGGAATCAGGTATATCTTTGTGTGAGAGCACACTTGGGAGTTGGAAGTATTCAAATATTCTTACCTAAGTAGTAAAGCAAATAAACAGAAAACGGATGTGTAACAAGTCTTCCCCTGCCTTGCCAGCCAGCTCCCAAATAATGACATGGAGATTTCTATTATGAAAGCTCAGCCTATAGCTTAGGCTTGTTTTTAACTACCGCATAGCTTAAATGAACACATTTATGGTAATGTATGTTCTATCCTGTGGCATTACGTCTCTTTCATCTTGCACTTCCTGTTTCCTCTCTCTGGCAACTCTGCCTTTCTTCTTAGAGTTTTCTCTGCCCCTAGAAGTCCCACCTAACCTCTTCCTAGCTATTGGCTGCTCAGCTTTTTATTCCACCAATCACAGCAATACATTTTCACACAGTTTTCCACACAGGAATGTTTAATTTTAAATGAACTAAGAATCACCAGGGCTGTTTCACGCACATTTGTGGAGGAGGAATGCAGGAATTCCAGGCTTTTTATTTGATATAACCTTTTGTTTGTTTTTCTTTGTCAAGCAGTTCTTTCCCTAACCTCTTGCTCCAGGCTTCCTTTGGACGAACTATCTAAACTATACTGTTGAACTCAGAGAAATGATTGGAATGCTTACTCATTGTCATCCATACTATAAACTCTCCTGGGCAATTGATACTATCTCACATTCACTGAGTGCTCATCAGGTGTCTTTCACTGTCTGAAGGAACTATTTTTCATGACAGCCTAGGAAACGTGGCTACATAATTCCTATTTCACGGGTATGAAAAAAAGTCAAGGGAAGATCATTTATGTGTCACATGATATAGCAAGAATGTGGCAGAGAACAGATTTGAACATAAGCTGTCTGATTCTATGATTGCTTTTGAATACTATCCATATTGTTTATTTATTTCGTGTGTGTGTGTGTGTGTGTGTGTGTGTGTGTGTGTGTGTATGTATGTGCTTGCAGAGGTCAGGAGTTCATATCAAGTGTCCTCTATTGCTCTTCAGTTTGATTTTTGTGAAAGAACCACTCAATGAGCCTGGAAATCATTAATTCAACTAGGCTGTCTTGCCACTGTACAGAGATTGGCCCGTCTGTGTTTACCACATACTCTGGTGTCAGGATACACAGCTGTACACAGCTGTTTTTTTTGTTTTTGTTTTTGTTTTTTGTTTTTTTCTTGGATGCTGTGGATCTGAACTCAGGTCTTCATGCTCGGCTGATGAACACTTTACCAATGGAGCCTTGCCCTCAGCCCTAATGTTGCCTTTTTGAAAGAAGGAAGTATTGAGATTCCCATAAAGTGATCCCTGTGATATGCCTTGCTTGGGTTCCTTTTCTCACTCTTGTTCACCAATCAGGAGAGGCTAACTTGGAAATGATTCCTCAGTAGTAATTTTGCTAGAGGAAATGTCCTTAAGCTATCAAATCCACCAGCTTTCCTGTCCTGGTTAGGAAAGCCTCTGTGGGACCTGTAGATTTCTCTGGGACCTGACAGAATGGGAACAACACAGCTGTGTTGAGTCTTTGGAGGGATTCTTGTGAGAGCTTTGAGTCTCTCACAAGGGTCCTAGAGAGGGGATGTTTTAGCCTTCTGGAGATTTATTTAGCATTTATCACTTAAAAGAAATAATTTTGAGACCTAGCTGTGGCTTTTATTTCCCTCTTGACCTGAATCAATGTGATTCTCCATCTCTGGGCTTTGGCTGCTCTGTCTGGCACTGTGTGGGTGTGATTGACAGTGCTGACTGCTGGTAGCTCCCTGCTGGACTAGCTACTATAAATACATATGTTCCTTATGGTCAATTTGTGTCTGGGTATAGGTGGATGGATGGTGTCTTAGTTATTGTTTCTATTGCTGTGAAGAGAAACCATGACCTTGGCAACTCTTAAAAGGAAAACATTTAATCGGGCTGTCTTACATTTTCAAAGTAAGTCCATTATCATCATAGTGTAACATGCTGGTATGCAGGCAGACATGGTGCTGGAGAAGGAGCCGAGAGTCCTACATCTTGAACCACAGGCAATAGGAAGTGGTCTGTCTCATTGGGTGTAGCTTGAGCAAAGGAGACCTCCAAGCCCATTCCCACAGTGATACACTTCCTCCAACAATGCCACACCTACTTCAACAAGGCCACACCTCTTAATAGTGCCACTCCTTATGAACTTATGGGGGCCAATTATATTCAAACTACTACAGATGGTATTAATGGTGATTAGTTGGACTGAAGTAGAATGAACTATTAAAAGAAAGTTCTATTCCATCCCAGACAGTGTAAGCTTTTGTCATTAAAAACTAATCATCAATTTAACAACTGTTTTGGTATGACTGTGTGTAGGCACTGCTTGTATGCTTGGGATAAAGCATGCTTCCTAATGTAGAGCAAGGGCTGGACTTCAGGCCTCAATGAAAAAAAGCAGTTGACCCACAGAAAGTGACCACAGCAATTCTAGAAGGTCCCAGTGATCATCAGAACTCTCTCATGTGTGTAAGCAGATACCTGTAACTACACTCTCACTGTTTTTTCCTGTTGATCCCAGGATCAACTTTATTGGCTACTAAAACCCAGCCACTGAGAGGAAAGGGCAAGGGAGGGATTTCATGTATCTTTCATGTACCAGGAACAGGCCCAAGCTGCTTTATGCATTACATCTCCTTTGATTATCCTCAGGAGGGCATGCAACCCCTGTGATGTACACCTCTTTTCCCATTTCTACTAAGGTCTCTGACTCAGGGACCATGCTGGCTTCCTATGAGCCTCACAATTGGCAGGGGAGGAATGGGCTTTAGAGATTGTGCTCTTCCCATTACGTTGTCTTACTCTCACCTTGGAACACTCAGCCCTAGATGGAATGTCTCCATCAAATGCCCCCTCCTCCCTCATGGCTCAGAGAAACCTGTGGAAGAGAAGGCTGAAAGAGTGTAAGAGCCAGCGGGGATGGGGTACACTAAGAAAACAAGGCCCTCTAAATCAACATGATCAAAACACACACGAACTCAGAGAATGAGGCACCCTGCACAGAGGCAGCATGGGTCTGTACCAGGTCCTTTGCATATGAACGATGGCTTCCAGTTCAGTATTTTTATGGAATTTGTGAGTGTGCAAATGGAATCTGCATCTATATCTGTTTCTTATACCTTCTCTTGGGCTCTTTTCCTTCTGTTTGTTTTGTTCAATCCCAATGGTAGTTTTTGTTACATTATTTTATTACTATCCCTTAGAAGCCTGTTTGCTTTCTAATCAAGACAGAAAGGGAGTGGATCTGGATGAAAGGAGAGGTAGGGAGAAACTGGGAGGTGTAGAGAGAGGGAAAATTGTATTCAGGATATATTATGTGAGAAAATATTGATTATAAATAAAAAGAAAAAAGTTGTCTCAGTGAAAGAGAGTTCAAGGGACCCTGGGCAGTGTTAGAAACACTGACCATGAACAGGGAAGTTTGTCCAGACATACAAATTGTTGTTAAAGGATGGAGGTGTGATTCCTCAGCAAAGCTCAGAAAAATAAATAAGCACTGCCCTGAGCCTGGACTTCTAAGTGGGAACCGGTTCTAATCCAGTTAGCTGCACCAGCTCTGCAGTATTCCTGAATGGACTCCTTTCAATGCAGATCACCTTTAATAAAGTTTAGATTAATAAAAAAATAATAACTGAAATAAGGAAGCAATCTTCATAAGCCTGTGCTGTGATAATACTGGATTAGAGGCTCTTCTACTTGAGTTCTGTTCCTCTACTCATGCATTTTTCTTTGCACACAGTGCATTTCCTTCCAAACAGTGCATACTCCTCTGTCTATATGTGCTTTCTTCATTAGGGTTACAGTCGCAGTGATGAAACACCATGACCAAAAGCAAGCTGGGGAGGAAAGGGTTTATTCAGAGTACTCTTCTACCGCAGAGCTCATCACTGAATGAAATCAGGACAGAAACTCAAACAAAGGTGTAGACAAATTTCTAAACTGTCTTTTAAATAAGAAACACAGAGCCAAATATAGGGGTGAAAGCCTTAGAGATCAGGGAAATAATGATAGCCGCCAACCTTACTTCTCCAGCCCTGCTGCTACCAAAAATGAGCTACTTCCTGTCTTACCCACGCCTTTAATGCCTTGCTGTTCTGCCCGCTCATTGGCTCTTAGCCCAGTTACCCCACTTCCTTGTCACTGCCTGTCTGTACAGACCTCCAGGTCTCTATGGATGGTACTGGGATTAAAGGCATGTGTCACTATGCTTGGCTGTTCCCTAGTGTGTCTTTGAACACTCAGAAACCCTGCCTGCGAAGGGCATGTGCTACCACTGCCTGACTTCTGTTTACTTAAAAATGGCTGGCCTTTTCCCCCTTGCTCTCCAGGCATGCTTTATTTATTAACATGCAAATAAAATATCACTACATTTCAGCACAAATAAAATGTCACCACACAGAGAAGGAACCTGGAGGCAGGAGCTGATGCAGAAGCCATGGAGGGGTGCTGCTTACTAGCTTGCTGCCCATGGCTTGCTCAGCCTGCTTTCTTAGAGACCCACTAGTCCAGGGATTGTACCACTCACAATGGGTTGTACCGCCCACAATGGACTGAACTGTCCCCCACAATCACTAATTAAGAAAATGCTCTACAGCCTGATCTTACGGAGGTATTTTGTCAATTGAAGATTCCTCCTTTCAGAGGGAACACAAACTCCAATTTGTGTCAAGTTGACCTAAAACTTACCAGGACATGTGCTCTGTTTATACATTCCATTTCTATTCAGTCACAATATCCAGCAAGAGAAGTCTTCTTACAACCTTCAATAGAAATTAATCTTTTCTTTTTCTTAACTCCTGAAGCACTTTGTATTTTCTTCTTTAAAGCCCATTATTCTGTTGTTTACTCATTGGGTTCTGCATTTAATTGTAAACTACAATCATTTTCTCATTAGAAAAAAAACTGACTTAAGTTGTGCCGCCAGAGATGTTTACAATGATTTGATTCTTATTTACCAAGAGCTTCAAAATGTACAAACTTTCCTTTTAGGAAAAACCATGGCCATGGCCACCAGCACCAATTCATAAGTTCTCTGTCTTTTCCCATTCTTTGACATGCACTAGTCAGGATTTGCTAGAGGAACTGAATGGTTGGAATGAACAGAAGAACTATTTGACTGGTTTACATGGCACAGTCAGAGTAATTCAACAATGTTGTCTCATACCAGAGAGGCTGATCACCTGGCAGATGCTCAGTTCACAAGGCTCTGTGCCTCAGTAGTCCCAGTCGGACGCCAAAGGTCTGGAAGATTCCTGGAGAGCCAATGGTCTTCAGTCCATGATGGAAACAACAGAGTAGATGACACCTGCCAGCAAGAGTGAAGGCCAAGCAAGCAAAAGGCTAAAAGCTTCCTTCTCCCATGGCCTTTTATCTGGGGGGCTGCCAGAAGGTGATGCCCAAACTTAGGCTGGGTCTTGACACATCAGTTAAGAGAATGGAAACATACACTCACCGACATGCTCCAGGCCAAGGTAATGTAGACAATTGTTCACTAGGGCTCTCATCCAAGGTGATTCTAGGTTGTGCCAAATTGACAATAACTACTACAACATACTTGCTTCCTATGTGATTGTCTTTTTGGAGCAGAGAGATGTCCACAAATACAGTTTAATTACAAGTAACATTTAATAACTAGCAAAACAAAAAGTAAATTTCAGGTAGTAGTTTTATTGGATAAGAGAACATGAGATTGAACAGAAATATGGGTCCCAGTCCTCTGTTGAGGATTGTAGCTGTAGATGGAATTAGGCATAAACAACAAAGATTCAGCATTTAAATGTTCTGGAAACAGGCTGTACTTTTTGGCCTTTTTAGTGTGTGAAATGTCCCTTTTCAGATAGTAGCCACATGTATAATCTTAGGTGAGAATTCAAGAAGGAAAAGATTTTTTGTGTGTGTGTATGGTGATATTTGTAATCTAAGAAAGAAAGCTTGCCTGAAGATCAGAGGACAGAGCTAGCCACAGATTTAAACATAGAGGTCAGGCAGTGGTGGCACACACTTTTAATTCTAGCACTTGGGAGACAGAGATCCATCTTGATCTTCCTGAGTTCAAGGTCCCACTAGGCTACTTGAGATTGATCCAGTCTAGGAGAGAAACAGAGCCAGGCAGTGGTGGCACACACTTTTAACCAGTGTTTGGGAAGCACACATGCCATTAATCCCTGCACTAGAAAGGTTGAGATAGGAAGTGAAATGGCTGGGCAGAGAAAGGCATATAAGGCAAGAAGAGACAGGAACTAGAGGCCCCTTTGGCTGAGGACTCAGGATCATTCAGTCTGAGCATTCTCCGAGATAGGATTGGCTGAGGAGTTGGTGAGATAAGAAGTGGCTGTGGCTTGTTTTTTTTTTTTTTTTTTTTTTTTTTTTTTTTTTTAAGACACTAGCCTTAAGTTTTATATGCATTTGAAGTCTTTGGTCAAAGATATAAACTCTGATATTAGGCTTGAAATTTCAAGACATGGTTTGTCAAAGAAGTTTTAAATGAGCAAATACTGATAACTTCTTAGCTTAGAAAAAAGTCACAGGACCAAGTACTATTTCAATTGTTTCTCCTAAGGGAGATGTTGGAATTCTCACCCCAAATATCCACTAGGTACCTAGTTGTCACAGGATTTTCATCATTTGCTTGTATACTCTTTATTTTTCTTCTTTCTATGTAATTCCATACAGTTGTCACCATGACTAGAGAGCTTTTTGGGGGACAATGATGAAAACTTTAGATGGATTAAGTTTTTTTTCCAGAAGGTTACAAAAGTACCTTTTAGTCAATTCCCAATCCTTTCAGACTATCAGCTGAGAATCATCCTTGTTTAATCTTTGTACATCCTTGTACATATCTCTTAGTGCTGTATCTTCTATCTGTCTACCTCTGGGTGACATTTGTATTCTTGAATATGAATTCATCTGACTTACATTTTCTTTCATAATTCTAAGCTTCTCTGCTTAGATCTGCCAATAGAGGCCTCAGCATTGATCTGCATCTTATCTTCAGACTGTCTTCCCTGTTTTCAGCCAGTAGCATCAGAAATGGGTAGTGGCTTAATTAATGCTTTAGTTTTATAGTATTGAAATCGTTTGCTTTTATATTATCAATAACATACTAGAGTAGAAAATAAATTAGAATGAATAGTATCATTAACAAAAATTGTCATGAAGCAAAGAAGTCCAGGTGAAAAGCCAGTCAAAAAGCTGTGATGAATGGGTACAGAGGATGAATGCTGTGAAGGAGGATAGAAAAGAGCCATTGAGTACTTGGAGTAATGGAGCAGTGATCAGCAGTCACAAACACTCTGCCCCAGACTCATGTCATCTATCTTTGGGACTTGTTGGGGTCATTGGGTAGATGGAGGATGGGGGATCCCATACTATCTATAGCAAGGGGCCTTATACCTGTGGCTTAAATATAGACTTAAGTTTGTTTTCTGATTGTTAGGAAGGCCTGATTTTGTAAAAAGGAGATAGAAAGGAAGGCATATCCTACCTAAGTACTGCTAGAGAGATAAAGATTTTTGTTGTTATTTGATTTTTTCTAGATTCAAGATTAGAAGGGAAATACTAGGACACTGTGGAGAGGGCCCTGGGAGTTGGTCACCTGGGGTTTATCAGGCATGACTAGCTAGTTTGTTTCCTGTCCCTATGCCGTAGCTAGACCTTGAAATACCCAGGGATGCTTGGATTAATTCATAAAGAAAGAAAAATGCTCAGCACACATGTTTTGAAGAAGTAATTACTGAAAGATTCCTTTCATTGTTGGCTTCAGCTGTCAACCTGACACAAACCTAGAGTCACACAGGTGTGACAGAGTCAAACAGCTGCAACATAAGAAAATGCAACACATCTTTGCATCATTAAACAAATGATCTACAACATAAACAAATGTAATACATCTTAAAATAATGTTCTACAACATTTCCCCCTTTTTGTCTAAATAAAAAGAAAGGTTTTAACTTTAACACAGTAAAACTATACACAACAAAACAGTTATTAAGTAAGAATTCCATTTGCAATATTCTGTCCATTTGTAGTTAGCATATTCAGAGAAAATAATGCACTATCTATCCTATCTTAGTGAATCCAAAGATTTACATCTAATTTACTTTCTATTATAACTAAGGAAAATTGAAACTCTAATTATTTAGTCTTTAAGTCCACCAAAGACCCAGAAGGATGTAATATTACCTAACAACAGAGACATCTTGCTGCTTTGGACAGTCACCCAAATTCTTCTGCAATGTTGAGGCATCTATCTTCAGTCTACAGGCCTAGAATATCTGGCAGACATTTTAGTAAAGCAGAAAATTTGAAGGACTGTCCTGCCTTGTACTGGCAAATTTCAACAGTTGCTTTTCTCTGTGTCCTGCAGAATATCTGGCAGACTCTTCTGTGAAGCAAGAATTTTGAAGGACTGTCCTGCGTTGTTTTGGCAAAGTTCAACAGTCTTTTTTTCTGTGTGTCCTGCATGTCCAGTCTGCACAGCACATTGTCAGAAGTCAAAGGCAAAAGTGGGTTCTTTGCCCAGTGGCTAATCTTGCCACAATGAAAGAAAACTGCATAAGGAGTTTCTTCAGTGCCCAACATCTCTGAAGTAAATTGGTGCTGCCAGGAGCACATGTATCTCATTGTCATGAAAAACCCCAACAAAAAATTTAAAATGCCAAATGTATAGGTCTTTGAAGTGTTTGGAGACCACTTATCTATCTAAAACCTATCTCTATATGATCTTGTAAGTATACCTAACATATCTACAAATTTGATTGTTAAAGATGACTAACTATTGACCTGTGTATCATGATTATCCTAAATAGTTTATAATAATAGCTTTCAAAAACTAGAATTTTATCTTACATTTTTAAATGAACTGCATAGTTACAATACCTTAAACAAGAGTAGAAACATATATACAATACATTATAACAAAAATGACCTAAAATTTGTATCAATATACAAAAGTCCATACTAATCCAAAATATTTGAGATTAACAGTTATTTTTTAGTTTAAAGTAGATTCAGTAATCTACTCTTTTATCTTATCATTTCTATATTACCCTTAGTATAACATACATTCATAACCCACCAAATAATCAAAGACCACCCACCCATCTCTTGGGAATGTAGGGATAGTATTCTCCAAACTCCTTCCTGCTCTCTGTGGACAAGGTATATTTAGGGCCCCTAAGAAAATTTTGAAATAATGGCTAAGTCATGGGAAGACCATCTATATAACCTTAGTTGATAGATATCACCTGTCAAGGTTCAAGAGTACTTCCCTGATTAAACCTAATCCATATCAACCCTGAAGGAATTCACAACCTCTCATCTCCTGTGGGAACAAAACTCCAAAGCATTTTTAATTTCCATTTGACAAATATATTTTCTACTTCTTTTTTTAACTTTAAAGTATTCTTAAAGTATCTAGGCTGGATTAGTTCAGTAGTCCTTTCAATCCCATGTCTCTGAGCAGCTATTGTTTGCTTATCAACAATCAAAAAATTCAAAATCAACACAATAACATACAGGATCCAGACTCCCTATATATTTCCCATCTCTATGTGGCTTATTCTTTTTTACTATTTTACTTCTCTCTTTAAAGACTTAATTATTTTCAAACTATTTATTTCTTTCTATGACTGTCCATATGCTTCTTCTTTCTTCAAGCCTACACACATTGTAAAACACACTGGAACCTATTTAGAGGTTTTTCCATCTGGACCTCTTTTTACTGCATATCTCTAGTCTTTTTTGACTGCACAAGCAAACTTTAGACTACACTTTAAGATACATCTGAATCCTTGGTGCTGCTCTCTTGGCTGGTTTTGCTTGCTTCTAGGTTTGTGAGAATGAAGCCTAAAGTTTGTGGGATTGTTGGAAATTTGTTTGACCCAGAACCACATTCAACCCCTCAGCTATGGCTATGGAATGCTGGTGCCCTGCACTGTGGCAGGCATTTTTTACTTAGTTTTTTGTTTCTATTTAGCATGAAAAAAGCTGTTTAAATGTTCTGCTGTACAACAGGGTTTCTTAAAGGAGCTATATATATATTTTTAGCTTTCCCAGGCTCTAATGGATATTTGAGCCTCACGTTGGTATTCCAAAATGTTGTTGGTTGTTTTTGCTCTTTTGGGGGTATGTCACCCAGCTCCCAAATAAATCACACAAGGAGGTTTACTCTTTATTATTGCCCAGCCTTACCTTGGCTTGTTTCTTACCAGCCTTCCTTAACTTTAAATTATTCCATCTACCTTTTGTGGTGATATTTTATTTGTATGTTAATAAATAAAGTTTACCTGGAGATCAGAGGTAATAGTAAGTCATTAACACAAAAGTCAGGCAGTGGTAGCACAGGCCTTTAATTCGATCACTTGGCAGTCAGGGTCTTTGTGTGTTGAAAGACACACTAGGGAACAGCCAAGCATGGTGACACACACCTTTAATCCCAATACCAACCATAGAGACCTGGAGGTCTGTACAGACAGGCAGTAGCAAGGAAGTGAGGTAGCTGGGCTAAGAGCCAATGAGAGGGCAGAACAGCAAGGCAATAAAAGCCTGGGTAGACAGGAAGTAGCTCTCTTGGGAATCTATGGCAGCATAGTGAGTTAAAGCTGGCTGGTGGCTCTCACTGTTCCCCTGATCTCTAAGGCTTTCACCCCTATATTTGGCTCTGTGTTTCTTATTTAATAAGAACATTTAGAAATTCATCTACAACCTTTTGCCTCTGGGCTTTTTCCCTTTCTTACTTCTGAAATCTTACTTTCACTCTTACTCTGTGGCTGTCTGTGTGGCTGTGTGGCTGGCCCCTAGCATTCTCCTATCTTTGTCCTTTCTCATTTCTTTATCCTCTTTCTCTTCTCTCCTCCTCCCAGATTTCTCCTCCTATTTATTCTCTCTGCCTGCCAGCCCCACCTATCCTTTTTCCTGCCTTGCTATTGCCATTCAGCTCTTTATTAGACCACTAGGTTTTTTAGACAGACACAGTAACACAGCTTCACAGAGCTAAACACATGCAACATAAAAGAATGCAACACATCTTTGCATCATTAAACAAATATTCCACAGCATAAACGAGTGTGACACATCTTAAAATAATATTTTATAACACACAGGAAGAGGAAATATCAACTAGAGAGTTTTCCAATCAGATTAGTCTGTGGCCATGTCTGTGAGACATTTTCTTAACAGTTAGTTGATAAGAGAGAGGACTGCCTACTGTCATTCCTAGTCAGATGGGCCTGGGCTGCTTCAGAATGGTAGCTGAGCAAGCTCACAAGGAAAGCAAGCCAGGAAGCAAGGCTTCTCCAAGGTCTCTGTTTCAGTCTCTACCTCTAGGTTCCTGCTTTGAGTTCCTGTCATGGCTTCCGCTGATGATGGACTATAACCCCCAAGCTGAACCAGACCCTCTCTTCCTCATTTGATTTTGGTCACAGTGTTTCTCACGGCAACAGAACACCAAACTAGGCCTGGCACTCTAAAAGCAGGACAAAACAAGACAAGACAAACAAACAAACAAATTAGAAAAAAAAAAAACTATCTTAGATACTCTCAAAAAGTGAATGCAAAGCAAAAGTATCTTGATGTCAGACAGAAATGCAAAGTATTATGTGATGGGGAGCAATGATGCCATGACTAAATCTTCATCAGAAGCCACAGAAGCTGAGGCACAGTGGCAGCATTTGCAAAGGGCTCCTCATGGAGTTGTAGCACTTCACCAAGGAAAGCAGTGCAATGACTACTCTGTCACTGGGCTGCAGCCGACATGGAAGCTTCTGGGGATTGCTCAGTTGCCCTCTGGTCCTGCTAGGATGTGTCAGTTCTGTTCTCCTTGGGAGCAGTGCCAATTAAAATAGAAAAGCAAATTTTACTACAATGATGGAGGACTGGGGGTGCTGACTCGCTTCAGTTGTTTGCTTAATTTCTGCCAATCCACACTTTCATCTGAATATTCATTTGTTTTTTTGTTGTTTGTGTATATGCATTTTCAGTTCTATTCCCATCCATGTTTTCTTATGAAGATTCTGTTTCCATTTTTGTTAGTTTCCCTCTGTTCTGAGGTTGGCTGCTTTTAAAGCAATTTCCCTTCTCTCAGCATCCTAGGGGCCTTTTCTTTCTTTGCTCCTTCTGCTTCCATTACTCTTTTTATATTCCCTTTTTATGTTATTTTCTCTTTCCACTTAGACTTTTAGCCCAAACCAATAATGGAAACACTTTCTTCTTTATAGTGCCTTTTCTTACCTCAGGAGAAAAGCAAGTATCTCCCTCTATGAATATGAATAAGATCTGTAAAGAAAAAGATGCATACTTCAAGCCATTCAGGCAATTAATGCAGGAGAGCTGTAAGTCTGTGGCCAGGAAGCTGAGTAAACAGTGCATGGTTCTGAAACCTTCAGTAGCTTTGAAACAATGATAGATGAGACTGAATGGAGGGAGGGGTCACTTAACTCTCAGGATATTGCTGAATCTCCTTTCTTAATGAAAGTAACATAACTCGTCATTAAAAAAGACATCATTTCATTTTGTGTCATGTATTTTTGGTCCATGAGCTATGGTTTTAAAATATATTAATGCTTTAAAGAAATCTGTTTAGAATGGTTATGCTAAAAATAATTTACATATCAAGAATTTTGTTTAATCAGGTTACTTTTGTATCATGGGTACAGCATGCAAGTTTAATCTATAGTGAGCATACTCCATTTTCCATTATGCTAAGCCTCCTTTTTGACTTACCAGATTTCATGAGATTGGCTACAATGCATTTCAAAGCACTGTAATAAAAGATGAACATTATATAGCTAGCATTTAAATGTGCCGCATTTCTGGATTCACTAAACAGAAATGTTGGGAGACAGTCATAGGCTTTAGCATTTTGACTTGGATATTCATTGGTTATTTTCAGTGTGTTTACTACCAGCTAGGCTGATAGCCAGTGGAATATAATGCTTTGTCCACAGTGAGTAATGAATAACAAATGATGGAAAACTTTCATTCTTTTTCCACAAATTCTTTAAAGAAGTGGGAACCTTCTGTATGGCAAATATAGTTTTTTTTTCCTTTCTTGTGCATACAGATTGTCAAATTGCTATCAAGAAATGGATTTCCCATGTTTTGTAATGAATGCTAATTTCTATTAATGCCATGAGCCCTCTAGCATTCTAACTTGTGGAAACAGAAGACCATAGCTGCATGAAAGAATAAGACTACCGTTGTGACAACTCCTTCCCTGAAGGAGACATAAGCAAAGCCGACTCCTTCTGTTTAAGGTCCCAATGACAAACCAAAGTACAGTTCCGCCAAAGTTCAACCTGGAGGATGAATCCATGCCTTTATTGGACTTGCGTACAGAGCATGGGTGAGCAGTTACAAGAGTGCAGGTGACCCCAAAGCCACTGCACTGGAAAGTTTTCAATCCTATGGTTATATAGATAGACACCCCTGTCAATTAGCCTAACCAGTCTATATTCTCTAGCACCTTCCAAGACCCTCCCACTTCCTTATTCTGTGAGGGTGTGTCAATAGTCAACATGAAGTATGGTAGAGTTTTTTGTTTTAACTTTCTTTTTATTTATTCTTTGTGTCTTTCATATCATTCATCTCAATTCCATTCATTTCCCTGTCCCTTTGCATCTGCGTTCTGGCCTCTCAACCTCCACTCCAATAAAATAATAAAATAATAAAAGGAAAAATCTGTCCATAGTAGCTATAGTGCGACACAGTGAGTCACACAGTAAACCCTTTGGTCCCCTTTATATCTTTACTTGCAAGTATTCATCGAACAGAGTCCCCTCCTGTGGCAGGTAGAAGAGCTGCCTCTGAGGCCCTAAGAACAGAAGAGCTGTCCCTGCCCTTCACCAGCTGCAGCACTCAGGAGAGTGGCCCCTCTACATCACACTGGCAACACACTACAGCTGGCCCTGGTGCTGTAGGTGTGGGAGAGCTGACCCTGAGGATGTGAAAGTGGAAGAACTGGCCCCGTACCTTGCTCATCTCTGCCAGGCATGAACAAGCCTGGGCAATGCTGGAGCACTCACCCTGGTGGTGAGGATGGGGGAGAGCTGGCGGGATGACCAACCCTGCAACTACCCAGGCCCAGAACCAGGGTGTGGTAGGATCTTGCAAGAAGGCACAGCTGACCTGAAGAGGGACCACATTCTACAACAGACCACTCATCATGCAGAAGTATTTATTTCTAGCTAACTATCATAGTCATAGGACTAAAAGCAATATTTTCAGTGTAGTCTATGACTGAGGTTGTCTGACATTACATAAGGAAAAGGGGTACAAAGATAAAAATAATGATGAGAACTGTTTGACTGAATCTTTCAAAGCTTGGAGAACCTAGTCCAGTTTATGACAGAGAATAGGAAGTAGGGTACTAACAAAAAAATTGAGATCAAGATCAAGTTCCCATATGAGTAACTAAAACCCTTATTAAAATCCATAAATTGCATATTAGTTACTTTTGGATTTCTGTGAGTAAAATATTTGACAGAAGCAATTTAAAGGAGCAAAGATTTATTTTGACTCACGATTTAAAGGGATTGCAGTTCATTATGCTGGGGAAAGCATGGTGGTAGGAACACCTCTGATGTGTTGACATGCACATGAGGGAAAAGTGTTCATATGGTTACGTCTGGGAAGAGAGGAAACAGAATTGAAGGCAGGGGTGAGATAGCTTTCAAGGTCCTACATCTGTAACCTGCTTTGGTCAGCCAGATGCCCCTTCCAAAGGGCTCCAAAGTCTTTAAATCAGCCTCTAGGACATATTTTTTTTAATTTTTTAATTTTTTTTTTTTTGGTTTTTTCGAGACAGGGTTTCTCTGTGTAGCTTTGCGCCTTTCCTGGAGCTCACTTGGTAGCCCAGGCTGGCCTCGAACTCACAGAGATCCGCCTGGCTCTGCCTCCCGAGTGCTGGGATTAAAGGCGTGTGCCACCAATGCCCGGCTAGGACATATTTTAGATTCAAACGTAACTTTCTGTCCCTGATCCCTGAGGGAAATGGCCATCTCACAATACAAAGTACATGTGACGCAACCTCAAAAGTTCTCATGATTTTAGCAATCCAACACTGCTTATAGACCAAAGTTGACAGTTTCTTCTAAAACTCTAGGTAGTCTTTTAGCTATGAGTCACTGTGGGAAAAAAATGCTCCATGTTTTCAGCATATGATAAGAGTGTACATTCCCATTCCAAAATGGAGGAGTGGAAGGATCGCTGGTAAAGACTGGGCCAAAGCAAGATTGAAGCTCAGGCGAGAGGACACAATCATATATGGTGGCTTGGTGTGGACTCCGGTGAACTTGGATAGACCTGCCCCATGGCCTGCGTGTCTGCAGCTCATATGGGCTCTGTCTTGGGCTGGATCTACTTGATGGCTGCAGTTTTCCTCAAATATTTTGTGTTCCTGACAACTCAAACATCCTACAATTTCCCTTCCAAGTAATGATTCACAGTCAGAGCCTTGCAAATAGCCTGATGGGGGGAGTCTTTGAAAGGACTCTTATATTGCTACCCCTTACCTGTCCTCACAGGCTTGTCTTTGGAGCCTTGGCGTTATCCTCCATAACACTATAACTATTTCACTTTATATTTAAAACTATTTCTTAAGGCAGTGCAATTATAAACAGCACCACTGGTTTAAAAGCTTTAAGCAAGTTGAGGCTCTTGATACATATTGTAATTTTTCCTTGGAAAGAGTAACTTATTCTTTTACAAACTTAGGAGGACTGCCTCTTTCCCTCCATAGTACTGGGAACTAGTCTTTTAGTCTGTGCATATCTGGCTATCATTTTTAAATTTGTAATTTGGGGTTGTGGCATAGATTGAATACTTTGTATATTTATTATCTATTTGCATTGTTTTCAAAGTATCTATCAGTGTCTACTTTATGTACTTGATAGTTTATGTATTTGTAATAAAGTTGCTGTACTCTCCATTGAAATTTGGAAAAGATATCTGGCATAGTTTTTCTTTAACAACTTGTGTAACCGACACTTTTTTGGTATGTGTGTGTGTGTGTGTGTGTGTGTGTGTGTGTGTATTCATTTTAAGGACAGAGAACATCTTGGGTTTCTTTACTCGGTATCTATCATCTTGTATTTTGAGACAGCATCTCTCATTGGCCTAGAGCTTGTTGATTCAGCTAGCACAGCTTGCCAGGGAACTTCGGAGATTTGCCTATCCCCACCTTTTCATAGTTCTGATTATAAACATGTGCCAGGTTTTTTATATGGGTTCAGGTTGTATAACTCATGTTCTCATGTTTGTGTGGCATGTACTTTAGAACTGAGCTACAAACTCTGGTGAGATTAATTTTCTTAAAAAAGAATTCTCACTTATGGAGCTAAAGAAATAATTTATAATCACTTGCTAATCTTACAGAGGACTCAAGTTTGGTTCCCTGTACCCACACTGACTCATGACTATCTTTTACCTCAATTCCAGGGTATCTGATGCCATCTTCTGGCCTCTTTGGGTACCAGAAATCCATGTGGTATACATACATACATGCAGGCAAACTCATACACACACAAGAAAAATAAATAAATCTTAAAAAGGAATTCTGGCTGATATTACTGCAAATTTTGAGTAAAACTAACCTATCCAAATGACTCCAAACATTTTAAAGTTTTATTTTTTCTTAAATTTTTTCATACAAAATATTTTGATTATTTGTTTTTCCTTCCCTAGGTCTTTTCATATCCTTCATCTCACACTACCCATCTTACTTTATATTACCTCTCTCTTAAAAAAATCCACAAAACACAAAAATGAAAATCAAAACAAACAAAAGAACTAATGAGACAAAATGCTAAAAATGAAATAAAAATGAAACATAAAGCACACATATTGTCTTCATACCAGAGATGCAGGGATGGCTTAACATATATAAAGTGATAAATGTAATCCACCATATGAACAAATTGAAAGACAAAAAACACATGATAATCTCATCAGATGCAGAAAAGATCTTTGACAAAATCCAACACTGTTTGGAAAGCATGAAGGTCCTTGTGCCCACAGGTCTTCAGGGAAATCAGGAACGTTAAGCACCTAGGATTTTCCTTTCAAAGGGAAGGAAATATAACCTGTTTTTCTAGAAGCCTGGGAATTTGAGGTGATTAATAGCCTAGTGATCTGCATTGTCTGTTAGACCAGGCAATATCAAGCTCCTACAACCAGGACCAGAGGTAGTTAAGTTACCCTTATATTATCTGTATAGCCAAGGGCTCCTCCAAGTAATAAAATATAGTATGGCATTGGCATAAAACAGGCACATTGTTCAGTAGAATTGAGTTAAGACTCAGACATAATTCCACACACTTATGGACACCTGATTTTTGACAAGAAGTAAAAAATACATACTGGAAAAAAGACAGCATCTTCAACAAATGGTGTTGGTCAAACTGGATGGCTGCATATAGAAGAATATAAATAGATCCACAATTATCACTCTGCACAAAACTCAACTCAGAAGGATCAAGGGCCTCAACATAAGATCAGAGACTCTGAATCTGACAGTAAAGAACGTGGGGAATAGTCTTGAACTCACTGACACAGGAAAGGACTTTGTGATTAGGACACTAAAAACAGGCACTAAGACCAACAATTAATAAATGGAACCTCATGAAAACAAAAGGCTTCTGTAAGGCAAAGGACAATATCATTTGAACCAGTTGGCAGACTACAGAATGGGAAAATTATTTACCAAATATACATCCAATAGAAGCTAACTATCCAGAATATAGGAAGAAATAAAAGAACAACAACAACAAAAAATATAACAACCTGACCATCAAGAAGACAAATAATCCAATTAAAAATGAAGTATCAAATGAAGCAGGGAATTCTCAAAAAATAAAATGTAAACAACTAAGAAACGCTTAAATGTTGAACATCCTTAGCCATCAGGGAAATGCAAATTAAAATCACCTTTCAATTTCATCATCTTACAGCAGTCACAAAGGCTGAGACAGTAAAACCAATGACAGCTCATGCTGGTGGGGTTGTGGCAGAAGGGGAATGTTATTTATTGCTGCTGGTGGAAGTGCAACCTGGTGGAGTTACTATGGAAATCAGTGTGGTGGTTCCTCAAGAAGCTGAGACCCAACACATTTTGAAAATGCTCACTTCCATATGGCCCGTGAGGGTGATGCAAAGGACAAACAAAAACAGCTTTTTCAATCACATGCTCTGACAATTCCCAAGCTTGGCCCGGCTTCTAAATAATTGCTGGTGAATTACTGTACTTATTTTGAAAAGTAGTTATTCTGTGCCTCGTATTTGGAGATATTAATGAGTACTTTGGCCACTTTGAGATTCAAATGAACTTAAACACTCCCCTGATCTATTTTTTCCCGTTTTTCGGCTCTGCCACACAACGCTGTTTGTACTCTGATAGGCAGGTGCAAACTGAAGCTGGTCCCAGGCATCTGCCATCGCATGTCGATCATCCTCCCACCTAAAGATACATTGCTCACCACCACGATGAATCAGGAAAGAGCTTTAAATAAAAATGCCTTAGCTTTGGCTTTGACAACACTTTCCCCACTGTATTAGCCAGGGTTCTCCAGAGTAGCAGAACTTATAGAACGATTCTCTTGCTATATCTCTAGAAAGGGAATTTATTAAAATGCCTTAGAAGCTGTGGTCCAACTAATCCAATGATGGCTGATTGTGAAAAGAAAGTCCGAAAGTCCAGAAGTTGCTCCGTCCATGAGACTGGACATCTCAGCTGGTCTTCAATAGATTCTGGGCTCCCACCAAAGTACTTGATAGTGACAGTGAAGGCATGGACTTGTGAACAAGGTGAGAGCAAGCGGGCAAAGAGCAAAAGCTTCCTACTTTGATGTTCTTATATAGGCATCCAGCAGAAGGTGTGGCCCAGATGAAAGGTATGTCTTTCCACTTCAAGATCTGGATTAAAGGCACATGGCTTCCTGCCTCAAAGAGCTGGATTAGAAGTGATCTACCTACTTAAATTAAGTACAAACCTTCACAGGTATGCCCTCCATTTCTGCATTGTAGTTCATTCCAGATGTAATACAGTTGACAACCAAGAATAGTCATCACACCCACTTAAATCAAGCATTCTTCTTTACCCAGAGGTATTGTTACACCTAGCCCATTTTGTACCATGAGGAAGGAGAGAGAACACTTATAGGTTCCAAAGATTTTAATAATTCACCACATAAGTGGGTCACTGACTAATCAGGGTTGCAGGACAAGGACTCGGGAGCCTTGTTTCTCCTGACAGCGCTGGCAGGGGCAGAAGCAGGCTTTATCAACATAAAATTCACAAACATTTGTTGCCAAGTTACAGTTACAATCTTCACCAATCAGGATTTGGAGATTAGGGGTTTCCTTGAATGCTCCATCATTGTCAATTGATGTACAACACAAGCTTTTCAGTCCAACCAATCAGATTCATTTGTTCCTTCTGTTGTTAGGAACAGGCATGATGTTTCTAAATAACAAAGGATGCATAACAATGATCTCTATGGTTTGGGGATGAGGTTGATCAGCCATTGGAAAGTTCTCAGCTTCCCTAGGGCTTAGGAACCTGAACTTTTATTTCACCCTGAAGGTAAAATTGGGTCTGATGTCAAAATGGCATTGCTCAGGCCAAGGTGCTTTTGCTATTCCTCTCAGGATGATGCTTCCTGATTATTATTAGGACTTTACTGAGCTGACACACTCTTGAATTGGGTGTATAAGGGTCTTTGACCTTGAACAAGAGACTTTTCTTACTTTGCTTTAGTGACACCTTTCCAGAGACATTCAAATTGTGTTGTTAAGTGGCAGGTACCTGTATTTGATCTCAAAGTCTCTGTACTTGGAATCCCTGAGCATCATGGGAGCAAATGAAAATGGTGATCTAGGCAGCTGCCTGAGCACAGAGAACATCAAGCCTCATCATCCTTGGTGATGTCTCTATTCCCAAGCCTCTTATCTTCAGTTTCACTGTCTGGAGGACGGTGATGAGTTTCTTGAATCTGACCCTGCTAGTCTGTGTAGACTTTCTGACTTTTATTTTCATTCCCCTTACCCTAGAACATTCCTTTCCTTGATATTTTGCCATGTATCAACCATGAACATCAATCAAGAATCTAGTCTTTTCTTTCCTTAACTGTACTAGCACATAAAAAAAAAAAGGATCTTTAAAACATGTAAAGAATAAGATGAACTGGGGATATAGTTCAGTGGCAGAACATTTACTTAGTATGTAAACCACAATTAAGAGAAGAAAAGAAAAAGGGGAGGAAGAAAAGTATGAAAGAGGTAATCGAACTCAGGGTAAGAGTTTTAACTTGTGGGATGTAATATTTATCTAGGCAGTGGTGTTCTGTGATAGGCACAGCCATATATGAGTAAACAGCTACTGATCTTGTATTAAATCGATGTATATTTTACATTATAGAATACTTTACTTAAGTACTGGGCCAACAGCTCTAATTGACAAATTCTATGGAAAGTGGAGGTACAGATAAAACCTCAAAATGGGGACAGAGCAATGACATAAAACAGCCAAGGTCCCTGTTCTGAATGGATTACTAGAAATAAAATGGCAGTTAGATTGTCAGGGATGCTGCTTTGTAACCAATGGGGCAGAAATAAAGTTGTTTTAAAAAGGTGCTTGCATCTCTCATCTGTCAGATTATTAAAACAATAGACCTAAAAAAAATGGTATTTCCTCCAAGGAATTTTCTGGGAGGAAATCTTATGATGGAAGAAGGGAAAGGTGTCAACCAGGGAATAATTTGTCTCCTGGAAGGAGATTTCAAACAACTGTCATAGAGCCACTACTACTGTGATGAGACATTGTGACCAAAGCAACTTGGGGAGGAAAGGGTTTATTTAACTCTCAGTTCCATGAAATAGTTCATTATCAAAGCAGTGAGGGCAGGAACTCAAGCAGGGCAGGAACCTGGAGGCAAGAGCTTTTGCAAAGGCCGTGGAGGAGTGGCGGCTACTGGCTTGCATCTTATGACTTGCTCACCTTGTTTTCTTATAGAACGCAGGACCACCAGACCAGAAATAGCACCACCCAGGATGGATTGTGCCCTCCCTCCATTATTCACTAATTAAGAAAATGCCTTATAATCTCATCTACAGCCCAGTCTTATGGAGGCATTTTCTCAACTGAGTCCCTTCCTTTCTGACAACTCTAGCTTGTGTCAATAAACTAGCTTGTGACCTAAAACTAGCCAGGATAAGCTCTAATGACTTACAGGATGAGACTGGAGCACAGACAATGTTGGTCAGGGATCAATGGGATCACACCTTGATTATGACTGCTCAGATGTGCAAGTGTTTGACCCTAGGTTTAAATAGTTAATCTCACATCAGGACCCCAAACACGAGCTTGGGGATTCTTTGTCTCTTTTTATTTTTCTTCCCAATGTGGCCACATTGAGTAGACCTCCCTTTTCTACTTTCTAGCTTTAATTTGGATCTTCTAATTGGCTTATTGAGAGTGAGTAGCCAGACACCTCACTTGGGGCACAGGTTGTGACCCTGGCCCAGTTCCGCATCTTTTTTAAAAAATAACTTCTTTGTTAATAGAATTACACCCGAAGAGCTGTCTTTAAACATAGTCAAAGTAACAAATATACATTGTCTGGTTGTGTCAAGTTCGGAGACTGACCAACAGACTGCAGGGATCCTACACAGTAAAGCTGTTTACCTTGTTTAAGGCTTGGCTACGAATTTGTTTAGCTGAAAAAAAAATGTTATATTTTAGGTTAGTGGAAAAATTAGAATTCTACCAAACAACATTTAAAAATAAATTTCTGATTAAGTATGAAATTCATATTAAATACATATTGTTGTTTAGTTATGCATTGTTTTTGTAGCTTGATAGGCAAATTTTCATTGTGATTAAAATAATTAAGAAAAAAATCAACTCATATTCCTAATGAATTATGCATTGAGGTGTTTGAAGTAGAGGGAGGCTGGGAAAGACTGCAGCCCTGTGTTCAGTCCAGGCTGCTGTCTGTCCTTTCGCATGTGGTTCTCAATAACAAAAAATGTTACACAAGGAAGTTTTAAACAAAAGAAGATTTGAATTTTTAGAATGTCTCTGCAGTGAGGTAGCTGTAACCCACGGTGAGAACTGAACTTCAAGACCCTTGAGTTCATAAATATGAGGGAGTTCTGATGTCACCTGGCTCTGCGCTCATCAGCTCTGCTATCTCCTTGATGCGACTGCTCTTGATTGGTTATGAAAGGATGAAGCCATTTCTTCTCAGCTGCTTCTCACAGGTAAAGGGTACTGCTTGCAAAATCAACCAGAGCGTAGTGCTTTACATGGCTCTTCGAACTATATTCCATTCATTTAAAATGATTATATAGGCAGAATTCCCCAATCAAGTCTTTATGGAATTCTGCTTTAAGAACACAAATGCAGAGAAGCGAAGAGGGACTAACATCAGGCGCTTTGCGTCTTTCAGTTCCAGTCACTGTCAGTAGCTGCTGAGCACCTCTCAGGAGGCACTATGTGAGTTTAGTGAGTTTCCAAGTAGATTTCCCATGTTGAGGTGAGGCCAGCGAGATGGCTCAGCATGTAAACCTGACAGCCTGCATTCAATACCCCAAGACTCATGTAAAGGAGGAAGAAGAGAAATGATGCCACATGTGTACTCCATGGTGTATGCCTACACACTCATGCACACAGAAAAATAAACAGATAAATGTTGAGATCTGTGATCTTGCATCTTATATACCAGAATTCTATTATTACATTTTCTGTGCAGTAAGAATTCATGTTTAGAGAGAAATTTCGTAACTTGTTTGTGAACCTAGAACCGTAGCTGTCTTTGATATGAGGCTCTCCAGTTTCACCAGTCTCCTTATAATCAATAAACTTTGAATAATTCATCTATGGCAGGAGGTACCATGTTTAATAGCAATTGTTTAATTCTTTTTAAACTTTTGCAATTGAATGCTAGAGTCATTTTTGTTGATGTTTATCACAGAATAATATATTTATCAATCAGAACTTTCTTTTAAAAGTCTACTTTGCCTGTTCTTTCTCCCAAATCTTCTTCAGGATTGTCATAGTCAATGTTTTTTTGCTCTGAAGAGACACCATGACCATGGAAACTTTTACAAGGAAAAAAAAACCCATCTAATCGGGGCTTGCTTACAGTTCTAGAGGTTTGGTTCATTATCATCACAGGGGAAAGCACAGTGGCAGGTAGGCAGACATGGTGCTGGAGAAGTAGCTGAGAGTTGTACTTCCTGATCCCCATGCAGCAGGAACAAAGAGCCTCTGGGTTTGGAATGGGCTGTTTGAAATCTCAAAGCCTACCCCCAGTGCTGCACTTCATCCAACAAGGCCACACCTCCTAATCTTTTCAAGTAGTGCCACTCCCAGGTGACCTTTCAAAGAGTGCCACTCCCTGGTGACCAAGTATTCAAATCTATGATCCTATGGGGGCCGCTCTCATTCAAACCACCACAAATATCATCAATCAAATATCATGGAGTTATATTTTGCCATCTTCACTTTGCTGTCCTACCCTATCTACCCACTTGGTGTACTTCACTGTGGGGCTCTAGGATTGGTCAGGACAGTCTGGAGGTACAGAGTATCCCTATGTCCAATGGCAAAGATGTCAATACCTGGGAACAGAGCAGGTCCATGATGCCTTGTTCTTTCTACTCTGCCACTCTTCCTCAGAGGTGTCAAAGAATTCCTATTTTGAGACTGTTTGAAAGAAACCTTCATGCAATCTGTTCTTTTTCCATTTCTTACCACTTTTCCTCCCAGAGGAGCAGTATTGGGCGAGGGGAAGGCAGAGTACTAATCTGGTGGCGTCTACCCCTGTGACAGCATGCCTAATAGATTTCATGATTGTTATTTTAGGTTGGCTTATCTACATCCTTTTGGTATTGGTACTTTCCCCAGCTGCATTTCTAATGAACACATAGAAATCCATGTCCCATGAAACACACTTTAGAGTATTGTCTTTAGAGAGTTCGTCAGGCATGTCTGAATCCAAGTGGTGGATGTGGCTTGGGCTCTGTCACTGGCTCTGGCATTCTACATACAGAGCCTTTTCCCACCCCTTCCCACAGATCATACCACGTTCTTCCTCTGCCATGCATTAAAAGGAAGACTTCTCCATTTAATAATTAAGACCCTGGTGGATAAGCAAATGATTCTTTGTAACTTTCACATATCCGTTGCAGTAGACAGTAGAAGAGCAAGGTTTGGTGTCTCTGTGCATTAAAAATAACCTGAGGACTCTATAGAAATGAGAGGAGAAAGGAGTCAGGAACTAAGAAAACAAAAGTAGAAGACACAGGGTAGTTGGCTTGTCTTGAGCTGGCACAGTGCAGCACGGAACAGCTTGCAGAGGGCAGGAGAGACACAGGTTAAAGGATGTTGCAAAGTGATTCATTTCTTTCAGCAACTTTTATTAGCAGAACTGTCTTTCCCCCGTATTTCTCTGCTAGCTGTGCCTTTGTGTAAGTCATTGACTACAGCCTGAGACTGATGTATTGTGCTCTGGGTATTGAGTTGGAGAAGCACATGCTCTGGTAGTTAAGGACCTGATTAAGCAGATACAAGATTAACTAATTACTATGAGGTCTTTGCTTCCCCAACCCCCATCAAATTCTCTGGTAGATGAACAACTATTTACACAGATTGGAATCTCCTCATATTGCCTTACTCAATAGTTTTAGGGTTTTCATCTCCCCAGAGGAGTTGGCAGGTAGAACCAGCAACAAGAGCAGCTCAAAATGGTTTTGTAATACTACAGGATGAATATCTTCCCTGAAGCAAATCCTATTTCCTCCAAATGCACAAGAATGTCTTTAGCTCTTCCTTGATACACTGGGCATCCACAGAGATGTGCCATACATGCTACTCACATCTCTTTCGAGAGAACCTTCTGTGGGTAGCAGAGCTAACAGCCAGCCTCCATTTGCTGCCCACCGAATACTGTTGTGACACTTTTGGGAGGCAGCTCACAGAGGGTGACTGTTGTGGAATAGAATATTGGTTTAACTATGTAAAGATGTATTATTTTTGTTTATGCTACATTTGTTTAACTATGTAAAGATGTGTTGCTCTTTTACCTTGCCTGCCTAAGGCACCTTATTAGACCAATAAAAAGTTGAATGGCCAACAGCTAGGCAGAGGAGGGATAGGTGGGGCTGGTGAGCAGAGAAAAAAGGGGAGCCAGCTAGCCATCAGGGGACCAGCCAACTGGTGGCTAGGGAACAGCCAGGGGCCAGGCAGGCAGGCAGAGGCTAGCCAGCCAAATGCGGAGGAAGCAGGAAAGTAGGACATACAGAATGAAAGAAAGGTAAAAACCTTCAAGGCAAAATATAGATGAAGAGAAACAAGTTATGTTGCTCCTAGGATGGCAGTCTGGAGAAACTTACCACTACAAGGTTAAATTAGGTCATAAAAGCTAGTAGGACAAGCACAAGATAAGGCCAAACATTCATAACTAATAACATGTCTCTGTGTCATGATTTGGAGACTGATGGTCCAAGAAAGCCTGCTCACTACAGGTGACAGCACAGTGTATTACTAGTGGCTTCCCATCCATGCCTGAAGAGTAATTCCTCTAATGGGAAACTTCCAGGCAGGCAACACCCTTGACATGCTTCAGTCTTTCATCTGGTGCTGTGTTTTCCTCCCCGTTCATTTTCAGGACAGTCTCAGGCTCTTCCTGACTGCACCCACTTGTTCCCCGCTATCCTTCACACATGTGCTCCCAACAGATATGTCCCATGCCTCACTGCACTTTAACATCTGCTTCCGGGAGGACTTCAGCGGACGTAATACATCATTGTGTAAAGTAGCTTATACCAGCAAAACACATGAGTACACAGGCAAAAATACACGAATTCTTGGGGCATGTAACACTATAGTTTTCTATTGTTATAAAGAGTAAATACCTGAAAATCAGTTGGTTTAAAATTACCATTCCCCTGGTTTCCCAGAGCAAGGTATAGATTGTCTGTCTGTGGTTACAATGTTTACCTGGGCTCCCAAGGGAATACTTGAAGCATGAGTCTTTGAGAAATGCAATGGAGGGAACTGGCACAAGCTATACTCCTGCACCCATACACATGACTTATGCTAGCTGCCAGCTAAGGCCTCAGTTGGTGCTGTTTCCTGACATAACATGTAGTCTGAACTTTCCCACAAGTTGTCAGGGTGAGCTCTGAGAGAGGCCAAGGTTAAGGCACAGAATGTACACCTGTATGGAAGTCAAACATGGAATTTGCTCTATTTGCTCAAGCATTCATGAAGGTCTTCTCAGTCTCAGAAGGACAAGGTGTAGATTCCCACTCTATGGGGAAGTGACAGGATTGTTGAGAAATATATATTTTACTAGGAATATTATTAAAGACAATTTAGGGAACTGAAATTGGCTGCATAAAATTATTTCTAGTCAAGAACCAGAAAATAAATAACAAATGCTGGCTGTATTGGAGTTGGAACATATAGGAGAAGAATTTTAAATAACAAGATGATTTCACTTTGAATGGGAAATTATTTAAGCTCCATTAAATCAGACAAGGCAATATTTTAAAAAGTGAAATATTAGGCATCAAAATACAATAATATAGTTGGATACATTTTAAAAATAGCATGTATACATTTTAAAAATAGCATGTTAGATCAAATAAGCAGATTTGATGAATCTTAATTAGATGAAATAAACAGAAAATAAGAAAGAAAAAATAAACATCTATTCCTACCCCAAACAAAACTCAAAAAAAGCATGGAACAGATAAATACAAGCATTTTGCTAATGAGATTCAAAATGAAAAACAAATATAATAATGATGATGATGATGTTGATAAAGAGAAGAAATATTCAAAGAAATATAGATGTTTCCAAGAATTAAGGAAAAATGAAACACCTTAGATTAAGAGCCCATTGCCAAATATGAGGAAAATGGAAAAACTCACACAGTGTAGGAATATGAAAATTAACAATAGCAAAGACAAACAACTTCAAAACACTTTAAGGTGTATCTGCAAAGGGACAATAATCAGGACAACTCCAAGTTTCTTGCATGAATCAAATTGACATCAGCTTTCTCAAGATCAGAACTAGGTATGAGAAGATAATGGAGAAGGCAGTCATGGTGATAACAACTGTGGTCCTAGTACTTGGAAGCTGAAGAAGGAGCTCAAGGGTTCAAAGTTTTTCCTGTGTGTCCTTTTTTTTTTAAAAAAACTTGTTGCTGCCTTTTAAGCCACAGCTGTGAATCAGTAACTGCAACTCCTCTGCTACCAGCAGCAGTTTGGCTAAAAAGGCCAAAGCCTGAAGGAATTCTGTTCCCCCAGGCACCGACTCTTTAAAAGCTATGAAGAGAACTTAACTAAATCTTTGTTTCTCTAAAGAACTTAGGATTCAAAGGTTAAGTGAAATTCTGCTCATCAGAGAGGCTGAAGAGCAAGTAACTCACCTCTTCTCCTTGCTTGCATCCTCCAAAAAGCCCTCATGCTTCTCCTTGCCCCTCCTTAAAAACTCTCCGCCTGGCTCCTCCCTACCACTTCCTGTCAGCTACTGCTGACTCAGCCTCCTGACTGCAGGTGAATTTTATTTAATCAAATATATCTCTGCATCATTAAACAAATGTTCCAGAGCATAATCAAAAGTAACATGCCTTAAAATAATATTCTACAACATTCCTGTCCTTGTCAAATCCCTCTTTTGAATATTCATCCATACTTGACTTATGCCTAGAACTGTCTGAACTAGAGAAAAATATATCCTAGGTGGATTGAATTACATGAGTCAAAGGAAGAGGTCAAGGAAATCTATTTTCATCTTGTTGCTTGTGGTCTGGGGCCAGTCAGTGAGATAACGGATCATCAGCCTGCCAGGGTACATTTAGGCTAGGAACTCGAGTCTCCTAAGGAAGGCATTCACTCAAGTGGAGAACAAGCTTAGCTCAAGGCTCAGACCATTCCTTTAGGGGTTAAAACAGATTCTGAACGCATCTTCATGAATCACTACTGCCAAGGGTGACCCCAATAAAGTATTAAGAAAGGGAAAAAAGTGTCCCATCCAACACTGCAGGAAGGAAAAGGCTTGAAAAGAACTCACTCATAAACTTAAAATAAGTGGTTATTTAAAGGAAACAATTCCCTGTTACATTACTAAAATGAAAGTATCTAACTGATCAATATGGTCGCCTTAGTGATCTTGTGATTCTTTAGAGATTAAAACAGATTCTGAATGCATCTAAGTGATTCTTAGTGGGTTAATAAACATAAGTGGGTCATCTATGGTGTGCTGGTGGTTTCAAGCTGCAGTGGAGCTAAAGTCAGCCACAGTTTCGCTCACCTTTTCTCTTTGAGCCAGTGGCCCACACTGGCGTCTTCTTGGGATGGTAAATCTGATGAAAATGATGGCATTTTAGGGCTACTGTGTAAAAGTGCAAGCTGCCACTTTCATTTAGAAGAAGCTGTATGATCAAACCCAATACCAGCAATGTAGGGGCACACTCACTGTCATCGGGTGGAATTATAGCAGGTGCCATTTGTTACAATTAAAGAGCTTCTCTCTAAATCTGACACAGGGTTAGCAGAGAATGGAAAGAAGCTGCCTAGTATCATATTATGAATTATATGCATATCAACATAAAGAGGCTGACTTTATCCTTCTGAGAGTCATCAGAAAGTTTTAAATGTGTTAGAATTAAATATCTTAGGTTTATGTTTTAGATAGATGACCCTAATGGCAATTGAAGAATAACACAGAGAGCAATACATAATTTTAGATAAAATAAATAGATAAGAGGCTGATAATAATTATTCTAAAGGAGAAGCACAACAGTAGAAGATCAGAAAGCAGAGAAATTAATTTTCTCTGGCAGATTTTGAGAAGACATCTGAATAAGATAGATACCCAAAGTACTTCGATTAATTACAAACAAGTGGTGGTGGGAGGGAGGGCCAGCAAGCAAGAAGGTGAAATGTGCATTCACTCAACAAGTATTTACTGCATACTAGTAGTGTGTATGTGTATGTGTGTGCACTGTGTTGCAAATGCAACTTTATACAAGATAATAAAAACACTTCCTTCTCGTGAGGAGTGTGCATGTAGTGCAGAGTTAGACATTGGCAGAAGAATATCTAAGATGACATGTGTAGCAAACCAGTGAGAGAGCTTTCAGAGCTTCTTAAAAGAGCTCCCCTGATAAAGTCTGGGCACTAAGGAGTTCTTCCACTAGGAAGGAAACAGCACTTGAAGGTTGTCTGAAAGATACGTGAGGGGAGGGTGAGTGAAATCTCATAATACTGAGATTTCCTGCAGATATACCAGGTGTTCACTTTCAGAATAACTCTGTAATATAGATTTTCTTATCATTCCTACTTTACAGATACTGAAATTGGTTCTGAGAGTTTGGAGTTATCCGGGTAGTAAGTCGTACACCTGGAACACAAACTGATATAATCTTTTCAAGTATTCTTCTTTTGTTCTCATTACACAGCCTCCCTAGTTAAGGAGGAAAATGCCAGGCAGAAGAAAGGATATATTCACAGGTTTAGAAGTTGCCTAGAGACGAGCTGTAAAGACACAGAGCTTCAGAAACAAAGGCTGCAGAGGGAAATCTTGTAATGAGGTCAGGTGAAAGAGACAGATAAGATAGCTGACGCATGACATTGTAGCGTGGCATTGTAGTTTATGTGAAGGACTTTCCCTGTTCAAGGTGAATTATAAGATATAAACAATTTTAAGCAGAGATATCATATTAGGGAGGAACAGAGTAATACAAATCGGCCATTTCAAGGATCATGCAAGAACCGATGGTAGTTTATCAAAGATTCCTATTGCACAAATGGGCAGCTGTGGGTAAATCTTAAAGCATTTTAGCTGTAATTGATTGATACCATGCCTTTTGGAGCTGGGGGCAATCAGCTGTAATTATTGTGCAGCTTTCTCAAGGCATCTGAGGAATGTCAAAATGGCCAATGCCACCACAAGTGTACCCTGGCTAGCTAGCTCCTCCTCCTCATTCTCATAGCAGCCACAGCCAGGGTGGCAAGGGAGAATCTAATAGATATTAATTGAGGAAGAGAAATTTACCCATCTCCCAACATCTTGACTAATCTTAAGTAAATGAACATCAGACAGGAAGGCCTCCTCTAAAGACTTAAATAACTAATTATTGATGTTATTAGTGGTTTCAACTGTGCTTTAACAGTGTATCACCTGCACATGCCCAGGGAACATGGTCCCCTTATCTGTTTCAGTAGCACTGTTGAGGACAGGCAAACCTGATGATGGATGGGAACTTTTGTAGAATGGGAAGGGTAAATTCTGACCTGCTGGAGAACTGGAATACAGGGTGGGCAAACAGACTGGGATGACTGTGGCTAAGAGTGTCCTGCGTGGTTTTGTTTTTTTTCTTCTTATTGTTGCAAACTGTTAGATGTCAAAAATATGGAAACAACTAAAAATAGTAAGAAAAAAGGTACTTTCTCTGACATATAAATTAGTGCCAAGAATCGATTTATTAAGCTCAAGATCATTCCTATTTGTATTTTATAAATATAAATACTATATAAATCTATAAAGAGGATAGATAGATTATATATAGATTTTATGGTTTGGGCAACAAATTGAAAGATACTAGAATCATAGACTGAATAATTTCAGACAGTTTAAATTCAGATGAGTTATATTTTCCTTTGTCTATAATTTGGTAGAATATAAGTTCCTCGAATAAAACGTCACCCCAAGGATTAAAACTGATTCATTTTCCTTCCAACTAAAATTGCTTTTATATTGCTACCAGTTACTTTTTCATTTCAAACTATACATAGGAAGTCAGCCTATCTACTCACATATCAACAAGTCATTTCTTTTCTAAAATTTGAAAAAAAAAAGCCCTGGAATTATAGCTTCCAATTGTGAAGATTAGATTAGTTAAAAGAAGAATGTTCCCTCAGTAGGCAGACCTGTTCTGCTGTAAAAGTTTAATTAAGCTTACAAGTATCAGGAGATGCAACTGAGTATCTCAAACAAGTAGATTGTAATAAAAGCTTGGGGTGATAAACATGTTACTAAATATCTTTCAAAGTGGGGTGAAGATATAAAATAAACTACCCCACTGGAACTCTAATTAGCACTTCACTTTAGGCCTTTTACTCGTAAAAGACTTAATAAAAGGCATACATTTAATCTATTCTTGAGCCAGTGAATTGTGATGAACAATAAAAAATGTGTAAGGTCATTTTTAAATTATTGATTATTTTCATTATAAGGACTGCACAGCTTATTAAAATATATGACCTATACAGTCTTGTATTGGATTAGAATCACATGGACTGATAACTAAAATGCCTTAAACCAAGCCTACTAATCCTGTAGGCTGCATGCATCCCAGGACTGCTGTGAGCATTGCCTAACATATTTAGCGATGATGTCAGGTGACTAAGACAAAGATTAAACAATTCTGATTAAGACCAATGTCTCTCACCAATAACATGACCCTCTTGGGATTGTTTCAGAAATTTATGGGAGAGTTTGTGGGTTCTCACAAATACCAGAGTTTCTTTTGTTTGGTGAATGAGACCAAGATATTAGGAATAAAAAATGGTTTTATAAACCACATGATTTCCCTACATACTGTACTTCAGGGCTTCCAAATATGTTATTGGTCATTAATACAAATAATAGCACCTCATGTAAATCAGATCCTAGAAATTAATTGATATTTTGATACCAATATAATTTTGTTTTCTTTTCAGAAATTGAAATTGAATGTCACAAACATTCAATATTATAGTAACAAATCAACAATGCATATATAAATAAAAACATTATATAAGTGTATGTGGATGACTGGGTATATGGGTGTATTTATACTATAGCACAATCTACAGCACCCATGTTGAGGTCAGAGGAAACCTTGTGGGTGTTGATTCTCTCCTTCCACCACGTGGGCCTTGCAGAAATTGAACTCAAGTTGTCAGGTGTGGTGGCAAATGTCTTTTCTAACTGAGCCTTCTCACTGGCTCCATTGTGTATGGTTTTTAATTTTAAACAGAAGTGTAATCAATGGGAAAGTCTGTTGCTGATGGTAGATATTTTAACAGCTAGTACACCATAGTCTTCTTTTACTGGTATTGTCCTAGTTGCAATGTTTCTACAAATAATAGGGCAAAAATCTGACTTCATTATATCTTCTAGATTTGAAATACTTACGTGTAAGTCTGCCTGAAAATTTATATATTCCGACCAGCGGGATCTTCAGCAGAGACCCTAGAAGGGGGAATGGCAAATGAAAGGGACAAGAGACACAAAGAATTGACAGCAAGACAGTATTCTGATCAAGCTGCAAAATTTTATTTTTCTCCGGTGGGTTTTATAGAAGCAGACCAGGAAACTTTCTTTGGGAAAAGATCAGGGGACTGTTGAGTTGCCAAGCAAACCAACCAAGCAACCTAACCACAAAACATTGTTACTAATGGTCTCTGTAGCAGAAAGATAAGGAAATGTTAAGTTATTTTCTAATAACTCAGAACTTGTCCAGGCATGTCAAAAGTTTCTGGTTAATGGCTCAATACTGGACAACAGAGACTTAACTCAGGCAGGCAATATGGCATGGCTCTTATAATTGTCCTTGGCACTTATATCTATAAATATTTAGTGAAGTAATAAAATTGCTGAAGAAAACACAAATTGAAATAATTCTGGAAATGAAAAACTCAATAATCTAACCCAATTGCAGTGGAAAGCCTTATCAACAGAATGAGTCATGTGGGAAACAATATCAGGGCATAAAGATGAAGGAAAGGAATTAGGTCACTCAGTAAAGGCCAATAAGAAATAAAAAAAATATGAGAATAAAAAATGGGTGTGGTGATATTTGTGTTGAAATGAGGTGATATTTTATTTGTGCCTTAATAAATAAAGCTTGCCTGGAGATCAGAGGAAAAAGGCCAGTCATTATAAGTAAACAAAGAAGTCAGACAGCAGTAGCGCACACCATTAATCCTATCACTTAGCAGGCAGGATCTCTGTGTGTTCAAGGCCACACTAGGGAACAGAGCCAAGTGTTGTGACACATACCTTCATTGCAATACTAGTTAACCATAGAGGTCTGGAGGTCTATATAGATAGACAGAAAGTAACAGAGCTGTGTAGGAAGAGGAAGTGATGTAGCGGGGCTAAGAGAGCCAATGAGAGAACAGAACAGAAAAGGCATATAAATATGAGCATACAGGAAGAAGCTCTCTTTGGAAGCTGCAGAGTTGGAAAGATAAGGTTGGCTTGTGGCTTTCCCTATATCCTTGATCTCTCTAAGGCTTTCACCCCTATATTTGGCTTCGTGTTTTTTATTTATTAAGACCATTTAGAAATTTGTCTACAATTGGTGTCTAACTTGTGGGGCAGGAATTTACAAGAAAGTCATTTGCCTGTGGCCTTGCAGGCCCCAGCTCAGCCGGAGCTAAATGTGGCTGGAGCTGCATTAGGCCTGAGTCTCATTGGCTTTCTTTCTCTTGGTGGGTGGTGGGCTCTCTCTCTGGATTTCCAATCTCAGGTGGCCACCACTCTAGGTAGCTGCTTTGAAATTCCCTCAGACTTCTACTGTTCTACACAGTCAACAGACTTGGTAAGTCAATTAAGATAACTTAAAGGGTGAAATTAGTTAAAACAGAATTTTTTCCCACATTAAAAAAATGGGAAACATTTTTACCATGGAAGGAGTTTGGTCTCTGTCTGATAACACATTAGGCAGTCTGAAAATGGAACAATTAAATGAGAGGATAATTAATATTGATGGGATGTACATAACATCAATTATGAATATTATTTGTTTGATTGTTTTTATTTTAGCATTAAAAAGGTTGGTCAATTTAAGTGCCAAGATAAAAGCTTTAGAAAAACCTGTTAAAATGAATTATAGAGAAATTAAGACCCAGACAGAAGAATTTAAAGGTAAAATTATATCAGGATTGAATTATACGGTTACAGAGAGACAGCCTGTTTTCAAATAACTAAACTTAATCTATCTGGTAACCTTGCAGGAACTACTTGCTCTAGGGTGTGTACAAGATAATTGGACTTCAGTGGAAATGTTAGATTTAAGGAGATTTAAAGAAGCTATAGTATCATATGGCATGCATTCTTCTCCACTTGTAAAGCAGATGTTAAACTTGTGGTCAACTTGTAAGAAAATTATCCCTCAGGACTGGAAAGAATTAATTACAGCTGTCCTAGAAGCCATAAGACAATTACAATAGAAAACTTGATTTAAAGAAGAAGCTAAAACAATAAAACAACAATGTAGGACTAGAGATGTAGAAATTTCCCAGGATCAGCTTCTTGGAGAGGGCAATTATCCTGATATACAAAGACAATGTTTATATGATAATCAAACCCTAATTATATGCCACATGGCAGCCATGAATGCATGGGACAGAATTGAGGAAGCAGGGAAGAAATTTGAATCATATACAAAAGTTATACAAGGCCCAGAAGAGTTTTTCATGGATTTCGTACAAAGGCTGTCTTCAGCAGTAAATAGAATGATACCAAATTCAGAAGCTAGACAGATAATAAGTGAATATTTGGCTTTTAAGAATGAAATGCAGCATGCAAAAGAATAATTAAGCCGCTAAAGGCCAGATCAGCACCCCTGGAGGATTTGATCAGGGATACAATTATTATTAAATCTCATGATCATGATGATATGTGGATAGGAGAGGTGATATCAAAAGCTTTGAGGAAAAATAATAATGTCAGATGTTTTAGTTGTGGTAAACAAGGTCATTTGAAAAGAGAGTGTAAACAGGGTGTTCCCAGAAACAATGTTTATTCAAGGAACAATGGCAACAGAATGCCCCTCCTTTCTGGATTATGCAGAAGGTGTGTTGAGGGTAAACATTGGACCAACAAATGTAGACCAACAAGGGACAGACAAGGTAATCCTCTGCCTCTGCTCTTGGGAAACTCCCTGAGGGGCCTCACACAGGCCCCCACAGCAAATTCGGTTCAGACTTTTCCTGCCATTGTAGGAGACATTGGATAATAGGAAAAAAAAAAAAAACCTACAGAATTAAATCAGCCTATACTTTAAGAATGTGCTGACCTTG
Source organism: Peromyscus aztecus (assembly GCA_902168405.1). Classification (NCBI taxonomy): domain Eukaryota; kingdom Metazoa; phylum Chordata; class Mammalia; order Rodentia; family Cricetidae; genus Peromyscus; species Peromyscus aztecus. The sequence goes on from CABHPQ010162736.1 coordinate 75,967, forward strand.
GAATGGAAATCAAGATATGTGTTACCTTGGGGACAAGGTTTTGTTTTTGTTTCTACAGGAGAAGAAAAGCTATGGATACCATCAAAATTGATAAAGGTTTGAACAAGAGAGACCTCTTAATTAGAAGAGGTGATAGTTCATCAACCAGCATGACCATCCAATTTAAATTAACTTTACAACTAACAAATGCTTTTCTCTTCTTTTTTTTTTTTTTTATAGAACAATAAACACCTTTATTACATGAGCTATGAACGATGCTTTATTTGCCTTTCCAGGCTTTGATCTTCCTCAGATAGAACTCCAGCTCCTTGCCTTCTAGCACGTAGCCATCTGCTCTGCCACACTGGCCTGGTCTTGAGGCAATACAGGCAAGAAGCTTGCCCTGCTGGAACTGCTCCTCCAGAAGACTGCTGATTTTAGCGTTCTTTTTCCTTTCATCATATTTCTTTTGGATTTTCTTTGATCGTTTTTTGTTTAATATTTCTTCCTCTTCAGGAGTCAGCTTGGCCCCCTTCTTGCGGCCCAGGGGCAGCGCATAGTGAGATTCATACCACTGTTGGTATGGTGTGCTGTGGATAAGCACGATGCAGTTCTTCACCAGGGTCTTGGTGCGGACCAGCTCGTTATTGGATGCATTGTAGACAACATCAATGATACTTGTTTTCCGAGTACAACACTCAGAGCCCCAGGAAAAGTTCCCCACATCCAATCTTAGGGCACGGTACTTCTTATTGCCTCCTCGGACTCGGGCTGTGTGTATACGACGAGGGCCAATCTTCGTGTTGGCAGCAGGCCGTCCCAGCTCATACTTCCACTTCTTGTGGTAGGACTTTCTCTTACCCCCGGTCTTGTGGCGCTTGTGCCAGTTGTCTCGAGAGATGCCCATCGTTCGGCGCTGGCTGGAAAGAGGAAGCGCAAAGCTTCACGGTCCAGTTTCTAAAACGCTGCTCCACCTTCAACAAATGCTTTTTATTTAATCAGATATAACTTGCCAAAATGGAACCTCCCCAAAGTTAGGCTTGGGGAAGAGTTTTTGTTTTTGCCTTTCAGGAGAATGAAGGGTAAGGTATCTGAAGAACAGTGGGCAAATATGACATCTGAAGAAAAAGGACAAATCATCTAGAAAAAAATGTCCCAAGAAAAAGAGTAAATTGTCCTATTGTTATATCACATATAAAATTTTGTAAATCTTCCTAAATGTTTGTTTCTGCGCTTCTCTACAGACACTTAACACAAATGGTCTTTTTGTAGTCCCAGTTCAATTAATGTTAAAGCTGGCTTTGGAGTTGGAGAATGGCTCTCTCCTTCTCTAAACCCAAGCATTTTTGTTAAAATGAAAATGCAAAATCTCTGTATTATGTCAGAAGAAAGAGCCATCTGATACGGGACAGAAGAAAACAAAAATTAAGGAACTATTCTATTGCCACTAATCTCAATTCTTTGGTTCTAATTTGATTCTTAAAACTTTTCTTAAGGTATGAATTTTATATCAAAATTTATAAGGTTGACATATATACATATTAAGCTTTTTGTCATGGTATTAATGGTCATATAGAGTACTAACTAATTTTAGAAAAAATCCTTCATTTATCTACCTGTACATGTTTTGTGTTGGAGTATCTATCAGTTTTCCGGAGGGGATCATGACCAGGCCTAACAGAGAATTAGTTATTGAAGTCTCCAGAAAGATGATGAGGCCCCACTACAATTATTCCACATGGACAATAATAATACCACTAGGCTGACAAACATCACCCAAAGATCAGCTTTGGACTACAAACTGCTCAGGACAATTTCAAGATGGCTAGCTGAGATGATCCAGCCTCACAGACTATTCAAGCGAGGACTTGAGATAAGCCCTGCACTTTTGCATTAGGCAGAGACTGGACAACGAATGATAACAGCCACCTCTCATAGGACTTGACAATTAACCCCAGTTTTTTCTTTTCAGGATTCCCAAAAGATGCCTTCACTCACAAACAGCAGGAAGAAATTTTAAGAACACGACACCCACATTCCCAAGAGGTGGGATGGATGGTTTTTGGTCTTTCAATGGGTTTTGGGTTGGTTACAAGTTGTTATTGTTAATGGTCAGGAAAGAGGCTTAACAAAGGAGATTAGATTTATGGTTATTTCTAATAAAAAAAGAAAAGAAAAGATACAGAAATGTTAGAATAAGGGGTAGATTATTGAATCTACTCTGAAAAGAAAAATTAGAGGATATAGATATGATATAGTTAAAAAGGTAGATTATTGAATCTACTTTTAAAAGGTAATTGC
>CABHPQ010162738.1:0-11267 GCA_902168405.1 Peromyscus aztecus
TGTGTTGGTGACTATCTTCATGCTCTGTCCCTATGTCCGGTCTTGTTCATATTTTCAGGCAGCTCACCCTGATGACATGAGGGTACAAAGGACCCTTTTCTCTTCCTTTCACTGTAAGCTACAACCTCTCAAAAGTAACTACACTCCAAATGGTGGGGACACAAAAAAATCAACAGAAATCCTGCGGGGGCTGTATTGGTGATGTATCTAATTCAAATCTACTCTTGTCTGATCTGGTTGAAAACCTTAAGTCATCCCCCTTCCCCCAAAAAGGGGACCCTTGCCTGCCTTACCAATCTAGCTAGACACAAAAGCCATCTTCTGAAGCAAGGAAACCACCAGGATCTTCTTCTGCCCCACCCCCTCATCAGTTTCCAATCCTAATCCAAGCCAGTTCTCCTGATTTCCCACCTGACTCTGTCTCCTGGCTGGATTTGGTGCCAGTTCTGCTGATCATTCTAGGAACTGTGTGGCCTCTGTGTCTTACGCATCTTCTTATAAAAAGTAACCATTGTTAGCACATAGTCCTCGTACATAATACGTTTGTGACATTCCTGTATATAAACAGCACATATTTTGGTCACTCTTGCCTTCTCTTTACCTCCCTTGTTCCCTTCCCTGCTCCTGATTTTCTCCTTCTTCTAAAATAAACCCCTTCTCCTTCCACAAATTGTCTTTTTTTATCTTGAATCCACATATAAGAGCAAATATTTGGCGTTTGTCTATCTAAGGCCAATTTATTTGGTTCAACACAGCAGTCTCTGACTTCATTCATTTCCTTGTGGACAGCATAACCTTTTTGTTTCTTTATGACTAACTAAATCGCCATTGTGTATATGTACTGCATTTTTCCAACCAATTCTTTTGTTGATGGGTGTCTAGGCTGGATCTGTGTTTTGACTATTGGGAATAGTTTAGTAGTAAAACATGGCTGTACAGGTATCTCTGTGACACACTGACTTAGAGTCCTTCTGGGATGGCTGGGTCATGTGGTAGTTACACTTTTAGGTTTCTTGGCCCCTTCACACTGATTTCCACAGAATCTGGTCTGTTTTTACCGATGCACTGTGGAGAGTATCATTCCCAGCATGTTCTACCTCAGAACCACCCATGCTGCTACCCGGTCTTGGAAACCCAGCACTCTGCCCCATGAAGCTTTAGAGTTCCAGAGTGCTGGCTCATCACCATTCGAAGGTCTCCATGCTAGCACACAGGACAGTATCTGTCTCTCAGAAATCACCCATTAAAGATTATGGAATGAATAAATCACTATAATCCAATGTAGATTGCAACACACGCCTTCTACAACAGAGAATGATAATTTTCACTCTCATTTCCTCTAGGAAAGAACGAACATCAATCCATTTAGAACCTGAAAATTGCAGTACACCAACCCACCTGTGTTAATCAGTATCGTGACTCTGTGTGCTCCCCCTGCTCATGATGTGCATGTAATACTGAACTAATGTCCACAGAAGTTGTATCCTAGGCACGTGACAAAGCATTATCTAATAACCTGATTTATACATTCCCAGTAAACAAAGTAATGAGAAAAAGCCAAGTAGTTCTTCATCTTCAAGCACTCACAGACTTAAAATTAAAAGACTATCACTCCAGAATTACATAGCACACATGTTGGTAAGTAATATACTGGCTGATGGTGCTCTTTGAGCAGCCTGTCCCAGGATGTAAAGGGAAGGCTCAACAAAACCTCCACGGAGTCCAGACATGCTTAGTGTAGATTCTTCTATCCCACACCAGGTCCTGCAGGTCGCTCCCCAAGACCCAGAGGCCTTTCTGTCCAGTGTCTTTCTGGCCACTCCATCCTTCCTTTGTTCATGGTCGCCATCTCCTTGTACACACCTGAGCCTCTAAGAAAACATTTGGGACTGTAATGAAGTGGGGCAAATCCCTGAAGATCGGCGTTGAGTCGCAAGAGTACTGGTTGGGTTCCTGTTTAACCAAGAAAGCATGATGTTCTTTGAGTCCCAGTTTCCCTGCTTGCTGTATTAAATGAGACAAACAGAAAGGTGCTTTGCGAAAGAATGAAACTCTGACATCATGTGTGGTCCATGACTGTTAGTCCCTAAACTGCACTCCACACCCAGGCTTCTGGCTACACACAACACTACAGAGCAACAGGACAGCCAGTCCCTGCAAACTCCTTCAGATACTCCCTCCTGAGGATCTCTCCATCCTGCTGCTCTCGGCCCCCAACCTCCCTGCTCAGCACTGGAAACTATTGCATCCCACATGGACCTCTCTTCAGCCTGGCTGTACTAGTCACTCCCTTGTGCTTTGCCTACTTCTGCCCTTCCTGGGGGTACCTTGGAAAGTTCAAAATGTGTGCCCTTCAAGAATGGGCTTCCCAGACAAAGAATACTCCTCCAGTTTCCTAAGTTGATGCTGACCTAATCCTATGATTGATATCCAGGACTTCATTTTCTGAACCATTTTTGCTACACATAACACATTGTGATGGCCTCACTGAGAAATTACAACTCCTACACGGTTAGGGAATATTTCTCGTAGTATTTAGAAGTCCTTGCTCTCTTTGCACAGTGTAGGGTTCACTCAAGATTAAAACTCAGTGAGGGCTTCTAAGCCATAAAAAGATAAGAAGGAAAATGGGGGAAATTTTGCTGTTTTCAAAAGACAGTCCCACCTGTTTTGTTGTTTGGTTTTTAATGTAGTTTCGGAGCTGGCTGGGAACTAGCACACAAAGGGTTAAGCTAGATTTCACCAGCCACTGCAGCTGTTTGTGAAGGAGTTCAAGGACATTATAAGATTAGCAGAGGAGGTCTTTGAAGTCCGTGCTAGTCTGGGAATTCCCCAGTCCCCCTCCTCCTCTTCTGTAGCACCCACTCCTTACTTTCCAGAATTAAATATGCAGCTGTGGAGTTATGTAGGTAGATAATGGTGGGCACTTTTGAATAGTCTATGACCAGAGATCCTTACTGAGCGTTCTGTGCTCAACCTCAAGTGTAGACCATTCGCTAGTGAGTCCTGCTGTTTCATCAGCCCAAAAGACTCCCTGTATCCCTATGGCCAGCACATCTAAAAGCAAAGCAGGGACCAAACAAGGAGCCATAGGTTGACTTGGTCCTACCATTGTCTCCCCAGACATCAGTTATTGAAGCGAGTCATCTTTTTCATATCTACTTTGGATCATAGCCAGATATATGTTGACCAAGCTGCTCCCCACAAGTGAGTAGAAGTATTTTTGAGAGGTTCCTGGTCTAACTGCTATTAAGCTTGGTTTAAGTTAAATCATTGTTTAATGACATAATTCATGATAATTTAAATATTAAGGAATGCAAGAGCCAAATACTCCTTCATAGCATCCGTGGTACCATGAACTTCAGAACATTGATAGACATATTTTCTATGGATAGTTATTATCCAGTTCTCCTTAGTTAGGAAAAGGCATGATAAAAATACTTCTGTCTTCTTAGCAGATAAACATGCCTGCACACCTGGCAAAGTATAATTGAAGAGGATCAGTTTACAGGGAAAATGCCTGATAATGAGAAATTTTCTTAAATCAAGGCAGAATCACTCTTTACATAGAAAAACTTCAAATAGAACTGTAACCTGAAGCTATTCCCATGTAAGCATGCTTAATGGGCGATGAAATCTGCACATTAAAAGAAACTTGACTCCACGGGACATAATGGAGACTCTTCAAATACTAGATGAAAATTTAAAAAAAAATCACAAAACAGCAGAGAAAATTGATGGCTGCTATTCATTCCTTAGTGCCCATGCATTCTTCCCAAACCTAGAGAAAATACCCACCCTTGCACAGATAGGCCTGTAGAGAACAGAGCCTATGCCGCTAGACTTTCCTTCATCTGCTGAACGTTTCTTTGACTGACATGCTCCTTTCTCCCTAGACACAGCATAATGGTTCTCCAGGAGCCACTTACGGACTTAGCACCTTTGAAAGCTTTGCCTAAACACTTAACTAAAAGCAACCTTTATTATCTTTGTGACTCAGTGAGGCACTTTTACAGTAATTATTTAGCACACATTGCTAATATTTCTTATGCCGTGTATGCAACAATGCTGTGAATCTGTGACTCTTCCTGTCTTCTACTCCTCTCATATGCTACACAGTAAGCACCTGTCCAGAAGACATATATGTGCAGAAATTATGCTATCACATCCATAGACAATACAGGATTAACGAAGGATAAACGGCCCCTGCCATCCTCTACTCCAGAATGACTACAATGTCTCCTGAATATGTCCAGCACCAATTCAATGAGCTGCCCCTTCCAGGCATTGAACTGGGCTCTGTCAATTCATTCCAAAGCAAACTAGGAAGCTCAGTCTCACAGCAAACTCCCTGATCCTCTGGCTCTACAGTCTTCCCTCCTCCTCTTCTGCAATGACCATCAAGCCCTAGGCTCAGGAACTGTTTTGTAGAGGCAGCCATTGGGATGGGCTCTAGAACACCGCTCTTCAATTGGTTGTGCTTTTCCGTAATGGTCTCCAACTACTGCAAAGAGAAGTCTCCTTGATGAAGGATGAGGACTATATTTATCTGTGAGTATATTTACATGCCTGTAACAATAATGAAACCATTGGCCATAAATTTTAGAGCAAGGAGGGTTATATGGGTAAATTTGGAGGGAGGAAAGAAAATGGGAAATGATGTAATATTATAGTCTCAAGAAATAAGTAATTTTTAACTTTTTTTAATTTATTCTTTGTGTCTTTCACATCATGCATCTGGATCCCACCCAACTCCTGTCCCCTTGCCTTCTGCCCCTGTAACCCCTCCCCAAATAAAACAAAATAAAATCTAAGATAAAAAAGAAAATAATGGAAGAAAGAGAAAATCTTGTCATAGAAGCTGCAGCGGGACACAGTGAGTCATGCCGTAATCTCCTTTATCCGTATATCTTTACATGCAGGTTTTCATCTTAAGGAATCATTAGTCTGGGTCGAGGCCCCTGGTGTCTGCTACACTATCGACACTGGGCCCTCACTTGGACTCTTTCTGGACATCCTGTTGTTGTCCTGTATTGTGGAGATCCTGTAGCCCTGGGTCTGCAGAATCGCCGCCTCACCGCCCCCCCCACCTGTGCTCCAGCGGATCACAGATGGAGTAGATATTGGGGTGGACAAACACCCCTGATTATGGGCCTGGGTAGGTGCTGGGTTGGCCAGCCCACCAACTCTCCAGTGCTCACCACCAGTGCTGAAAGCTAGTTCATCCCCAGTAGTAATGAGCAAGGGGTGGGGTCAGTTCTCCTGCTTTCACATCCTCAGGGGTGGTTCTCCCACACCTACTCCTTCAGAGTAAGCTCTACTGTGTTGCCCAGGTAAGGTTTAGGGGCCACCCTCCCAAGTGCTGCTGCTGCTGAGGGACAGGGACAGCTCTCTCCCACTTTTATGACCTCAAGGCCAGGTCTCCCACCTGAAGTATAGGGGGATCTCCCCCCCCCCCACCATGCCACCACATGACAGACAAGTAATGGGGACAGCTCTCCCTTGCTCACAATTGTGGGGCTGGTTCACCTGCTCCTCGATCAATGGGTCAGCTCTACTGTGCTGCCCAGGAGAGGAACAGGGTCCACTTTGCTGAGTGCTGCAGCTGGTAAGGGAATCAGCTCCATTGCCTACTATAAGTGGCAGGGGCAAGGGGAGGAGGGCACCTTTCCCTCACTCTCACCACCACATGGCCAATGAGGGGAGTGTGACCTGCTATCCCACTCTCACACCCTCACGGCTATCCCAGTCATGCCTGTGCCATCAGGGTCAATCTACTGTGCTACCCAGGTGAGGAAGAAGGCTCACTTTGCTGAGTGCTGCAGCTGGTATGGGGAAGGGTCAACTCCCTTGTCTGTCACAGGCAATGCGGGGAGGGGATAAGCAGGTCATCTCTCCCCCTCCCACGCTGCTGCATGACAGACAGTAGTGAGGACAGCTATCTTGCACTCACAAATTTGGGGCTGGCTCACCTATACCTCTGCCAACAGAGGAGGCTCTGTTGTGCTCCCCAGGTAAGGTGCAGGGCCTGTTTTCCACAATGTTGCAGCTGGTAGGGGGCAGGGGCAGCTCTCCTGCTCTCATGACCTCAGGGCCAGTTCTCCCACAAGCCTTGGGTATTGATGGACGAAGATAAATAATATTTTTTAATAAAGGCAAAATAGGAGCAACCTTTGCCCTTGGGGATTTAAGATAATATGGACTCTCCTCTAGTATGTTGATGTGACTACGAATCTTCTAACATCTACAGGTTTAAGATGAAAGAAGAAAGAGAATGTGGTCGTGAGTTTCCACACCAAAATGCAAGGCTCTTTTTTTCTATTTCAGTTAAATTACAGGGCTCTAGACAATTATTTACATGACCCACAAACCAGGTTTGCACATGCCTGATCATCTTCACCATGCTCATCATAGTTTTCTTGATTTCTTATAGAAAACAGAGTGATGTGTCATGGATGGCTTCCTTAATATGCAGCTCAATGGATTTCAACCTTGCTGTACAATCAGATAACCTGAGATTAGACAAAGTATATTACAGAAGCCTTGGCTTTGACCACATAGCCTAAGTGAGAGTTTGGACATTCTGTTTTCTGTTTTAACTGGCCAGGTTATTCTGATGTGAGAGGCTGAGTTAAGAATTCCCCTCTGCAGGGAATTTACCTCTCTGCAACTGCATTATTCTTTTTGAACAGAAAGTCATGAACCTGAGAGAAAGTAAAATGTGAATGCATGTTGTTGCCATAAATACTTAACAAATGTCTTAAATAAGACTGAAAAAAGTCCAAGAAAATTGATTCCATGGATCAATACCCTGCTTTAATGTGAACATGCCTCATCTTTTAAATATTGCATCTGTATTCAGTTCCCTTAAAGAAGACAACTTATACATTCGTTATTAATATTTAGGACACTTGTGGGAAGGGCAAAGGTTAGACTCAAACTGCAAATTATTCATGTGTTCTTGAAGCTTACAATTTAAAACTCAACTATGCCTTAGCTTTTCCTGTGCAACATGGGATGTTAAATTGAAAATTCAAGCCAGTGGGTCCTCATTATTCACACACTTTAATTGTAAATTTACTTACCTGGCAAGATTTGTGACATCAAAGTCAATACTCCTGACATTCAAGCAGTCATTTGTGGGTCTGTAGAATGGTAGAGTGTTGGAGTTGTCTCATGCCCTCATTACAAGCAAATCAATGTTCTCCTCTTGTATGGTGAACACACTTTTTATTGGTGGTTTTACTATTTTGAATAGCTCAATGCATATGGTATGTCTTATGGAGAAAATATAGGATTACAATAAGCTTCACTCATTTAGGTATAACTTGAAGTGTTGGTCCTTGTAAGCTCAATTATTTTAAATAATTAAAAATACATATTAAGTAAGATGTATTTAATGAAAAACGTACACAAAACAAGATTAAGTATTGATACATTGACCAAAATGTGGCCAATGGCTCACAGGAACTTGGCCTTGTGTTTCCGCTACAAGTAGTAGCTCAGTGTTTACCACCTCAGATTTTGTGGTGACTTCATACAGCATAACTACCATGAGCAGTGAGAGTCAGCCACATAGAGCAACCTACTTGTCTGGCACCCAATTCTTACTAAAAGATATATTCCTTGTACATCATTAGGATTTTCACCTTAATGTTGTGTCTTAGTCACTGTTCTATTGTTGTGAAGACGCATCATGACCAAGGCAAATCATACAAAAGAATGCTTTTAATTGGAGACTTGCTTACAGTTTCAGAGGGTTAGTCCATTATCATGGTGGGGAGCATGGTGGTACACATGGTGCTGGAGCAGTAGCTCAGAGCTACGTTCTGATCCACAAGAGAGAGGGGGGAGGGGAGAGAGACTGGGCCTACCTTGGGCTTTTGAAACCTCAAAGCCCACCCCCAGTGACACACCTCCTCCAACAAGGTCACTCCCACTTCAACAAGGCCACACCGCCTAATCTTTCCAAGCAGTTCATCAACTGCTGACTAAGCATGCAAACATATAAGCCATGGGGGCCATTCTCATTTAAACCACTATACATTGTTTTGGAAATAAGCTCAGACACCAATGGAAACATCAATTCTATTTGTGTTGAAGTTTTCACTATTCCTTTATCTGTGGGCACAGTTCCTTGAAAATTGAGCCCTCTGGAATGACCAGGTTTCCATAAAGACTGTGAAGTTCTATATAGCAGAAAAATAGCTAGCACCTCTTTAGCAGTAAAGGGGCAGTCTGACACCAACAACCACGTAGTTGCAAATCAATGCATGTGACACCCATTAGTTTCTCTTCGGTTTCTGTGATCATGCGCCGTGGCCAATGCAACTTCTAGAAGAACAAGTTTATTTTGGATTATGGTTGTAGAGGAATAAGAGTGTTCATCATGGTAGAGAAATATGGCAGTAGGCAGCAGGCATGACTTCAGAGCAGGAAGCAATAGCTCACATACTTTACCATAAGCTAAGGCAGAAAGAGCAAACTGGAATCTCAAAGCCCACCTCCAGTGACACTGTTCCTCCAGCAAGGCTACATGTACCGCCTAACCTCACCCCTAAATCAGCACCAGCAACTGGGAACCAAGTGTTCCAATTCCTGAGTCTATGGGGGACCTTTCTCACTCAAACCACCACAGTTGCCATGCTGAAGTGGCAGTACTATTCTAAATATGCTCCCATGCACAGTTAGATGCATGAAATCTCTGCAATGGTTCAAAAGAGGGGGAAAGTGCAGAATTTCATTTTCCTTCCTGTTGTAAAAGGCCAAAAGTAGAATTAAACGTGATGCTAACATTCCTAGAGAAAACTGAGCACAAACAATAGCATCAAGCCAACTGAGCAGCAAATTTTTAAACCCTAATATGAAGATTTTAAAAGGGAAGCTGTTAAATCTCTCTGTTCTAAGTGCCTTAGTAATTAGGATTTCTGTAGAAAGAAGCAATAAGATCCCCCACGTGTCTGTAATTGTATGTACTTTAGCAGACGTTTATGATTTTCTTAAATTCATTTCCATCCTTTCTTAGTTTTTTCCAAGGGTGTTAAATATTATTAGTGTTGTCATGAACAGAATTCTTCCCATTTTAATTTTGAACTAGGGATTACAAGTATATGAGTGAGTTAATTTCTGCATCTTCTAATTTTCCTATTATGTTCATTTAGAATTCAACTCAAAGAGAACTCATAAAGTATGAGTGACGGTTCTGCTCCTTTTCAACATTTACACCTTAATTCAACCCAAGTTAACTTAGTGTCTGAGCTAGGATTTCTGTTGCTATGATGAAACACCATGACCAAAAGCAAGTTGGAGAGGAAAGGGTTTATCTGTCTTCCACTTCCACATTACTGTTCATCACTGAAGGAAGTCAGGACAGGAACTCAAACAGGACAGGAACCTGGAGAAAGGGGCTAATGCAGAGGCCATGGAGGGCTGCTGCTTATTGACTTGCTCACCATGACTTGCTCAGCCTGCTTTCTTATAGCTCACAGAACCACTTGCCCAGGGTAGCAGGGGTGGCACTAGCCACAGTAATTATCTAAGTATTCCCACATCAATAGTCAATGAATTGACTGCATTTTCTCAATTGAAGTTCCCTTTTTGCAAATGACTCTGATGTGTATCAAGTTGATATAAAACTAGCCAGCATACTCAGACTAAAATTTTAAAGGAAATTATGTAGTGGCAGAGGACTTCATTTCTTCATTATAATTTTAATGTACCATCTGTAGCCATATTGTAAGAATGGCATTGGTAGCTGAGTTTAGAAACTTCCATGACTTAAATGGAGTGCTACTCTTTACCTAATTTTTAAACGCTTTTGAAAATTCAAAGATGTTAAATGTCACTCGTATTTTAATCACCCCATCATCTGCACTGTATTTTGAGCAATGAATTTTAGATACTATTAATAAATATATTAAAGTACACTTGCTTTCTCAGATAGAACATGGAAATCTACATGGTTATAATACACATCATATATATATTTTGATTCTTAGATGCAGTAAATTTTTAATGGTAAATAACATTTCAGCAAGAAAGAAAACTTTCTATAAAATATGTATATATGAATTATAAGATGCTTTTCAACTTCAAAACATAAAAAATGTATATAGCTTAGAAATAAAGAAATAAGATAAAAGACTCTGGAACTTAATTTCAAGCTTTTTGCGGTGCTCAGGGGGCGGGGGAGGGGGGGTGTTGAGACAGGGTTTCTCTGTGTAACAGCTCTGGCTGTCCTAGAAGTCACTTTGTAGACCAGACTGGCCTTGAGCTCACAGAGATTCTCCTGCCTTTATCTCCGAGTGCTGGGATTAAAGGCATGCTCCACCACCACCCAATTCAAGCATTTGTTTTTAATTTTAGCAATGGTCTTCATGAGTGACTCTGTAAAAAGCCATTTTGCTCACCTCCATGTTGGATTATAGCCACTGTCCCCCGCGCCCAACACACATGTCTGAAGGTGTGTGCTAGCCTTTTCCAGCATCTGTTACGATGTCTCCCACCATAGTTTACAGCATTGGTTAAGCAAATTCTGTTTAAGAAGGAAAACATCCAACATCTCTGGATACAAACACACACAAAAGTTTAGAAAATACAGTGGAAGAAAAGACACCCTTTTAGCTAACAAAACAGGAATAAGTTCAGTAATATATCCACTAAATGTACTTATTATTATTATTATTATTATTATTATTATTATTATTATTTGTCTGTGTGTTACATGATGTGTGGCCACACATGCCACAGCATTCATGTGGAAGTCATAGGATAACTCTGTGGAGTAGATTCCTTCTTTCTATCTTTACATGGGTTCCAGGAATCAAACTCAGGTCTTAACCCTTGTGCAAAAAACACCTTTACCCAGGGAGTCAGCTCACTGGTCCTAATCCACATAATTTTAAAAGAGAAAACTATAAAGTTCTCTCGAAGGATATTGTAAAAGGGGAATTCTTTGATTCTTGAGCAAAAAAAAAATATTATTATTATTAAGAGGTTACCAATGAATTGATTGTGACCATCTCCCAACAATGCTTTTCTTAAATTTGGGGCAGCGGTGGCTGTGGGGAGTGACCAAACTGTTCTCATGTGGAAGTGGCAACAACTTTCAGGAGCTAGTTGGCTTCTTGTTCTTAAGGCAAGATCTCAGTCTCATTCTCTCTCCCCTTCCCCCTCTCCCTCTCCCCCTCCCCCTTTCCCTCTCCCCCTCCCCCTTTCCCTCTCCCCCTCTCTCTCTCCCCCTCTCCTCCTCTCCCTCTCCCCCTCTC
>CABHPQ010162738.1:11367-39718 GCA_902168405.1 Peromyscus aztecus
TGTGTGTGTGTGTGTGTGTGTGTGTGTGTGTGTGTGTGTGTGTGTGTGTTAATGTGGATTCTGGGTATCAAATTTAAATTTAGGTGTTTAGGTTGCTAGGATGGCATAGGGAATGTTTTTACCTGCTGAGCCATCCCCCCAGTCCCTACCAATAAGTTTTACTTTCATTTTACAATTTTATCATTTTGTTTTTTTAAATGCCAATTGAATATTTTAAATAAGAGAAAAAAATCTAAGGGTGCAATGGAAAGATAAACACAATGGAACAGTAAGAAAGTTCTAAAAAAATAGTAACAGATGACTCAATCACCATAAAATGTATTTTTACAATAAACAGTTTAGTATTATCATATTTTATACAAATGAATTAATAAAATATGATAAAGCATCTAAAACAGCCAAATCTATTTTGAAAAGTTAGTGCATGAAAAGTGTTATGCTAAAATCAGTGAAGAAACAGGAATTGTTCAGTTAAGTTATATCAGGAAGATGGGCCAGTCATCTACAAAATATTAAAGCTATAGATGTTACAGATCGCTCGAGGAATCAAATATTCTAAGAACCTGAAAGGTTGAGAAGAATACACACAATCAAAGTATTTATGGTGTCTGTTTTATTTTTATTGTTTACAAATGGAGCAGATGAGGTCTTATAAGAACCTACTGATTTTTTTAAATGATCACAAAAATCAAAAGTTCCTGTGTTTCCTGGACCTTTGAGAAGTTAGGCCGGGCGTTGGTGGTGCACACCTTTAATCCCAGCACTCGGGAGGCAGAGGCAGGCGGATCTCTGTGAGTTCGAGGCCAGCCCGGGCTACCAAGTGAGCTCCAGGAAAGACGCAAAGCTACACAGAGAAACCCTGTCTCGAAAAACCAAAAAAAAAATAAAAAATAAAAAATAAAGAAGTTAGTTGATATGCACTCAACAGTCAATTATTCTCAGCATTTTGACCACTTAAGAGTCTGTATTCACTGCCTCCCACTGCAAAAAGTAGCTTCTCTGATCATAGAAGATGGCAGGAGGATTCATCCACAGGAATAAAACAGAAACACTTAGAAGGCAACTTGACAGGCACACATGTCTATTTACCAAAACAACAGTAGTATCTTCTGTACTAGGGCCAGTGCCTTCCTCAGCCACAGGATTTTGATCAGGTTTACAGTACCAGGGCGTGAATTCTCTCCCATGGAAAGGGGTTGGTTACCCATGTAACATTCTTGTTACTATTGCACCAATGGGCATATCTTGAAGGAAGCTTTCAGTGCAGTTCCAGCTTGTCTTTTCTCTGCCCAACAAGAAAAGCATGTGGTATCATCAGCAATAGTGTCCTAACACTTAGTCCTGGTGAGAAACCAAAAATACAAACTTTTTTTAAAATCTTAAACAATTAGGGCAGGGGTTCAATCCATTTGAACATGTTATATGTTCACAAAGTCAAAGATAAATCTCTAAAACTTAAAAGGAATGCAGAGTTACTAGTCAATCAATTAAGTGTTTGCCATAGATAAAAGGAATTTAAATGGAGTTACTTTATAATGGAGGGATTACACCCCAACTGCACATCATATGATAGCAGATAAAACCCTGGTACCAGGAATGGGTTACATTGTTTTGAGATTTTGGCCAATGAGGCCCCTAACATTACAGGCTATTGCCAATGTCATTGGTTACCTTCCACAACTTGATGGGAAGACTCCACATACTTATGCCATAGAACATGGAGAAATCTGGTACTCAGCTAGTACTCAGCTTCATTCTTACTAGCTAGAGAATGTGCTAGAAAATGCTAAATTCAGTAACAGAGAGGAAAAACCATCAATTTCACCTGCATCAATTTCAACCAGCCACCTGCCTGGCAAGATATCTGTCCACTGGTGCAATGGAGACATGAACGTTATGGGAGTAGCCAGCAACCTTTTGGTTGCATTTAAGGCCCACTCCATGAAGTGGAACCCATACCTGACTTCAATGAAGTCAAGAACCTGAGGTTTGATAAATAATGGGCCCTACGCAAAAGCCACTACAATCATTCTGCTTAATGAGCACAGCAATAAAAATGACTCCTAATGGCACATTGCTATATCCATAGATTCACGCATTGCTAAACTCTCAACATAGAAGCTCCTTCTTGCCCTAGATGGCAATTGAAAAAGAAAACTGCAACTAGTCAACGAGCAGAGAATAAGATACTTGGGAATGCTCATCTCTCAATGGGATGTCTATATAGTGCCTCTCCCCTCAAGGCTCAGAGATCTAGGTAGAAGATGGAGCAGAAAGAGTGGAAGAGCCAGAGGTTGTAGATAACATTAAGGAAACAGCATTTTCCAGATACAGCGGGACAGATGTGCATAGGAACTCACAGAGACTATGTGTCTTAGGATTTCTATTGCTATGATAAAACACCGTGACAAAAGCAACTTATGGAGGGAAAAGCTTAATTGGTTTGCATGTCGCAGTTCATTGAGAGAAGCCAAGGCAGGAACTCAAACAGAGCAGGACCCTGGAGTCAGGAGCTGATGCAGAGGCCATGGAGGGGTGCTGCTTCCTGGCCTGCTAACTCATGGTTTGCTCAGCCTACTTTCTTATAGAAACCAACATCACCAGCCCAGGAGTGGTACCACCCACAATACAGTGGGTTTTCCCCCATCAATCACTGGTTAAGGAAATGCCCTATGGACCTCCCCACAGCCTGATCTTATGGAGGCATTTTCGCATTTGAGGTTCGCTTCTCTCAAATAACTCTAGCTTGTGTCAGGTTAACATAAAACTAGTCAGCACACTCTGTCAGACAGCACAAGAGTTGCAGAAGCTCAAGCCAGACAAAATCCAAACTGGAGTTGGGGAGGTAGGCAGGAAGTCCCACCCTAAGGAAGTTCTCTACTCTTAGCTAAAGAGCTATTGGCATTTGACCGACCACTGCTGGGTGAGGGAGAGTCAGTTTTCTCCAATAGAGTGACACTGAGTACATCAGCCACAGGGCAGGCGCCGTGGCAGAGAGAAGTTGGTCAACATAAACGGAACTCCATGTTTTCATGTTTTTGTTCCTGTTGTTTTTAAAAAGAATATGTTTGGGGTAGGTAGGAAGGTGAGGGACGGTCTGGAAAGACTTTGGGGAGAGGAAAAATAAAATCAAAATATATTTACATGGAATTATCAAAGAATAGATAAAAACCTTATTTTTTTTTTTTAAGAAAACATTTGGCACAGATAAGCAGGGTTACTGTCTCCAGTAAACAAATAAGGGAAAAGAAACAGGTTACATAATGTGCCCATGGTTATTCTTAAAAGGAACATATTTCTTGGAAAGTTAGAATAAATGCCTACTTTAAATGTGCACAAACAAGGGAAAGCCCAGTAAATAAATTATTGGCATCGAAGCAATGTTACGGGCAGAAAGAACCAGAGAAGTCATTTGAAGGTTAGAAAAGAGAAGGGTGGGGTGTGCTGAAACACAGGCTCTTGCCTGAAGGATCCTCTCCTCTCTAGACGGACAGACAGCAAACTAATGACAGGATCTGTTTGGATGACGTTTATGAAGGCCTTGGAAATTTTTCTTTTTGGTGGGCAGTCTTTTATAATATATAAAATCTTGCCATATGAATCTCCTTTACCAGTTAAAACATTCAGTTTACTTAGAAGCTGGTTTTGGCATAGCAAGTTCTGTTTGTCTGTATCGAGAGTCATAACTCTCCAAGGATCCTGAAGACTGGGTGTCACTCTATTTCTGTATATTTATTTGGACAGTTTTTTTTTAAAACTTCATTGCAAACTTAGGTCATTTGAAGAATGAAGTTAACTGTTTTCATTACTTAAGCTAATCTTGAAATATAAAGAAACGCACTCGCCAAGAACTATCGTTGAGCAAATGAGCTGTTCGGGTCTGAGCACTCAGGCACAGGGACAGGCCCCTTCCCACACCTAATTTGCTTGCAAGAAACTAAGGAGAATGCAGGTCTTTCCCAGTGACCTTTCCATGCAGCCTTCACCCTCAGACATCCCTTTAAGGACCTGGCAGCCCTCCTTCCCTCTCCATTCAAAAATCTTTAGTGTGCCCTTCCTTGGGAAAACTGCTTCATACACAATGTAGAAACACTGGACTTGACTATTTCTGAGTGAATGTCTCCTTCTCACATGTTTAAGTCTCTCTCTCTCTCTCTCTCTCTCTCTCTCTCTCTCTCTCTCTCTTTCTCTCTCTCTCCCTCCTTGGACAGAAAAAGGAAATTAAAATTTCTTATGATGAAAATCCTGATGATGTAATCTGTACTTAGCAGGCTGAGCTAAACTCTTTAAAATCTATGTTGGCATTGACACTTGGGCGCTGCCCTGCTAGCTCTACAGTCCTGGGGATTTTCTGGGTGAGGAGTGAAGCTATGGAAACTGGCAGTACCAGTGAAAAGCCCGATCCAGGAAGCACGCAGAGGGGCTTTGGCTGTGGGAAAATGGACACTCTGGAGGTAATAACGCTTGTGGGTCCATGGAGAATAATGATTGGTTTGTGTCCTGAGAAGGTGACGCTGGATCCCTTTATACAAAAGCCAAATCACACTGACAGGTCACAGAGAGGTTTCACTCTAAACGTCAAATGGGCAGGCAACAGTCAAATTAGAAGCCATATCCCTTAAGACGTAGTGATGTCTTCTCGCAGGCACTCACACAGAATTTTCTGTTACTCTTGTCCCAGCTGGAGAATTAACCTGAACGTCTTATGCAGATCACAGTTCAAATTGATCCGTTGTTTTCAGGTATTCCTAAAAGCAGCAGTGAATTGAGAGCCCTTCTGAGCCAATCACTACAAACTTCAGACAGGGCATGTAAATCCCAGGTACATATCTGACGTGCCTCACTGGAAGCAGAACTAGAGCTAGCGTGGATGTATGTTAGACTGTGTCCATGTTTGACTACCGTGCTTCTAACATGTGTGAAGAGCAACAGATCGCAGTTTTCCAGTAAGCCTGGTATATGCAAAGGTGAGATGGGGCACTGCCACCCAACACTTAGAGTGGTGTCATGTTGGTACAGACATCCTTAGGCATTACTAGTAACAGAAGATTGCCAATAACACATCTGTTTCTGAAATTTGCCCTTTTTAATACATCACTAAAACCTAAAATTAGCCAGATCTTCATTGAATGGCACTCATCTGTTTCATCCACCAACAACAGTGTTGTAACATCAGAAAGGCCAGGATATTTTGTTATTAGTTCACTCTTTGGGCACCTTTCTTAGAATTTCTTGCCTCTCTCTTATAATGAGTCCCAAGTATGTCCAAATACATTGCTACAACAACCTTCACATGAGATAATTCTCCATAGTATACATATTTACCACACTTCTTAGATACCAATTTCTTTTAAACCCTATGTTTTAAACAAATGACATGAGTTAAATTCAATATGTATGCTTTGAGTACCAGGATACACCAACCTGGAGTAAATCTCAAAAGACTCCATGAAGCTGGCTGCATTACACCCAGATTGAGGCAATAGACTAAGAGGAGGTCAGCATTAGACTTATTGCTTACAGAATAAATAAATCCTTTGGAACAATCAAAGTAACCAGTGGGAAATCAAGGATATGTATTTGGGCATAGTGAATGGATGAGATGAGACAACCCTGTGCTATGTGATGATCAGAAATAGATTCAAATTCACATGGCGACATTCTCCAGAAGACACTGGAGATCCAAATACTCTAAAGGAATTTTAGTGAACCAAGAGGTACCACATATAAGATATTCAACTGTGTCTGCTACAGTGTAGGTACCTAACAAACATCAGCTCCCTTGGTTGAGTGAGCAGTAGGAGCTTCTAAAAGTCACACAGAGTCAATTTTCACAAGGGAGGCTCACTGTGCAAAAAGTTGGTCATGTTCCAAAATATGCTAACTTACTAGAGCACAGTGAGATGCTTGGGATGGCTGACTCCTGGCCAGCAACTCTTTATTCTGCCTCAATTCAGAGTCACTGGAACTGACTTATCAATGCCGAATAGCTCTAAGACAGATCTCCGAAGTATCAGATTTAGGATTCTGCCTTATTTCATTTTTGCAGTGTAATATGCTTAGGAGATTTGACGATGTTTGTTTATTAACATACAGCAGACCTTATGGTGTCCAGAAACAAAACCCTGAAATTTAGGCTCCTGGATCATTAAGACCCAGAACATAGGACAGTATAGTGCGTATAATTCTTCGCCAACATTCTGGAAACAAAATCAATCCAAAGACTTCAGCTTGTTGTTGAATTCAGTTGAAAAACAACCATGGGAATTGCCAGCACATTCTAGGGGCCCAGAAGGGAGAAGACAAAGTTAGAAAATGCCTATCTCATTCAGAAAAATCAGGCAAATGGTACGGTCCTTAAACTAATTTGACCAAGCTTTCTTGTTGTGAAATGAAAAGGGGGTAGCCCATAGACACCCAGGCTATTAGGAAACCCACAATGCACCAGAACCCAAGCCTTTTGACCTATGTGTCCGTTCTTGTTTTACTGAATTGTATTTCTTTATCTTAACTACTTATATTTTTCTCATGAATAAAAATCCAGAAATGAGTGTTAGAGAAAATCTAAAGATGAATGCCACCGGATATGTTAACAGAGTTTCACAGTGAAGCAGTTCTTAGCCTTGACATTTTGTCATTGCACAAAGCAACATGTACTTACAGTGATTCCTATTCACTTTCCATGTTTATATGCACACGCATAAAATGACGCAACTTGCTTTAAAGTAGTAAGGCGCCAATGATGGACTCAAATCCACAGGGACAAGCCAGCCGCTTTGCTGCCCTCCAATAGGAAGATGTTAAAGAGGCTCAGTCAGAAGGGTCTCAAGTTCAAGACCAATCTGGGCTATACCTATCTTGGGGGGGGGGGCGCTAAGTGTGTAGCTCAGTGGTAGAGTGCCTATGTAGCATGTTCGGGGCCATGCATACACAATGACACCTAGAGGGAAATTCTGTTGTACTGAGTTATTTGAGAGGATCTCTTAACTAAATAACTACTGGGCTCTGGAGGAGTGATGCATGTGTTTATAGGATATTTTGCAGGCTCCAATTACAAACGTCAGGAAACAGTCAGGATAGTAATTCTTTCTCCTGGGATGATTTTTTTTTTCTGAAGACTTTTAAAGTTATTTTTAAATATGTGTATGTACATGTATCTGTGTGTGGGTATGTGCATTTGAGAGCAGGTACCCACAGACACCAGAGGCACCATATCTCCCTGAAGGTGGAGTTACAGGTGGCTGTGAACTGCCTGACAGGGGTCCTGGGAACTGAACTTGGGTCTTCCGCAGGAGCAGTAAGCACTCTTAACTGCTGAGCCCTCTCTCCAGCCCGGTAGAATTTCTTAATTGAAAAAGGTGAAAAAAAAGAAGAACTGTGGATGAACTAAACCATTTGCCACAGTTACCACGCCCCTTGGTCCTGCTTCCTGACTCCCTAAGACAGGCTTCCCTCTTCCTCACTTGAGCCACACCAGTCTGAGGTGACTAATGACTTCCCAGGACTGAACCAAGCAACCTATTGCAGAGCTCCCAGGCTCTCTCTGTGCAGTATCTTTCAAGTTGAACCCATCTATCAATTCTATGTGTTGGTCACCATAGTTCCATTCATGGGAAGGACAGATGGGAAGGCTGGGCACACTTCCTAAGTGACCTCAGCAAGCACGGATGTACACAACTCCTGCTACAATTGCCATAAAGGAATTTACTTCTTGGCTTTGACCGAGGTGAGGAGAGCAGCCATTCTAAGGCTGGTGTTATTTGGAAGCCCTTCCGTCACATCTTTCCAAAATGCTTTGTACTTCCTAATAATGTCTTTCTTTGTCCTATACACCGGATGCAATGCCATGCACACTCCTGTTGACTTAGTGAGCCGTGTTACGTAACTTTCTTTTCCTCAAAGTCAAGATTGCTGCTTTGAGTAGGCGCAAGAAAAAACAGGAAGGGAAGTGTTGTCTGTTCTTGCAGCATTAGAGCATGTCCTCAGTTCTTAGGGGCTCAAAGTCCTTGTGTTCCCATCCTTTCATTTCTTCCCTTTCCTCTCCTTAGTCGGGTGTTTGTTTTCTTTTCTGTGTTTCCTTTGAACTCTTTAGGAAGCCAAAACTGCAGTCAGACAGAAGAACAAAACTAGAGAGTCCATTGAACAGTCTTGGGCTGAGAAATTTGTTTTGTCTCTTTTTCCTTAAAGACATTTTATTTCATGTGTATAAGTGTCTTTGCATATGTATGCATGTGTACCACATACATGCCTGGTGTTCACGAAATTCAGAAGATGGCATTGGATTCCCTGGAGCTGGAGTTATAGGTGGCTATAAACCACCACATAGGTAAACCAAATTTAGGTCCTCTGCAAGAGCAGCAAGTACTCTTAACCACTGAGTCATCTCTCCAGGGTAATTTTTCTTTTTAAAAGAAACTTGAACACATTAGTGTAGAAGAGCTGATCAGTTGCTCACCAGTACAGCCCAGTATGTCCACAACAAACCCAGAGTTCTAGATTTCTCTCTATCCTTACACCCCACCTCCATCTCAATTCTTAGACTGCAAATATTGCTATTCTAAAATTGGGTGCTTGTCCATAGTGAATGTTCCCATAGCATTAGAAGTCAGACATCCTGTGTATTTCTAGGGAAATGGTCAGCCAGCTGTTAGAGGAAATTTATAAGACACCTTTTCCTCAAACCTACAAAAAAGCTTTTGTCGACAAATTCCTGCTCAGACTTCCTGCCCCAAGAGTGTTTGCTTCCTAACTGCTGTGAGAGGAAACAAAAAATAGAAGCACCTTCCTGCCTCAGGAAGTGGGGCCCAGACAAGTCTGTGTGCCGAGGCGAGGCCAGCATCCCATGAAAGCCTGTGAGAAAGAATCCACTGGTATTCTATTTAGGAACAGGTTGACGGACAGAATCATTGTGGCCTTGAAGGGATAACCCTGGCTCAGTCACCTCTCCCTTCATTGCCATTTAGGAGAACTGGGAGGGTTGCAAAGCACAGAACACTTCAGAATGAGGGCAAGACTTCTTGGCCTCCTGGCATCTCTCCCTAACTGGAACTGTGCAGGGGATGCAGGAATAAGCAATGGCAATACATGTGTGCATCACTAAGTGTGCAGACTGCAGTGCTGAATTGAGCTCAATTACTCTTAAGATGCTGCTTCTTCCTTCCATGACCAGTGTGAGGATTCCCTACATCTCTTCTTTTTCCTCCATATTCTGTACATCCAGGATTTGTGCCTATCACATAAGCAGCAAGAGAAGCACCTATATATTAATATAGTTTAAGAGAAAAATACTCTCTCAATTTGTTACCATCCTCATATCTCTTCTATGGTTTTATACATTCCTAAACAGATGGCAGCAGAGAAAAGCTCAGTTACCCTGAGAGATGTCTACACTGCTGTCCTGGGAGCTAGCCTAAGCCACATGAATGAGTTGTTTCCAGGAGATCCAGTCAGCAGCCTTATCTGAAGCCAGCTAGCCTTAGAGTCAGCATAAAGAGGCAGGTAGATTATTCCTGTCACCTCCAGCCTTCCTGTCTTTCCGGCTGAAGCAACTGGAATTATGGACCACAAAAACTCCCCTTGTCACGGCCTATTCAAATTCCAGATCCACAGAATCTGTGAGCCAAAAAAAAAAAAAAGAAAGAAAGAAAAGAAAAAGCCACCAAATTATAGGCTGATCAATTGTAAAGCAAGGACAGTTGAAACAGTGACAATCCTCTGACTTGAGTTTCTGAAACAATAAACGGTCACATGGAGCAACATGCAAATGGTGTTCAAGGACAGGATGGTGAAGACCTGTGTGGGGCTGTATTATCCAGCATGTCAGGCTTCACATTCCCTACAACACTGCACAAAGAGCATTCAGCCTACTTGGGTTATAATAACAAAACCCCATACACAGATGGCTTAACAACAACGTCAAGTTATACCCACAAATCTGGAATGTGGGAAGTCCAGGATTCAAGTGTTGGCTTGTTGGTGACTAGTGAAGGACCACTTCCTGGCTCATAGATGGTCATGTTCTGATGTGTCTCAGAAGGTCTGAGGGGCATCTCTAGGGACTTTTGATAGGGACACTAATCTCTTTTGTCTGGGAGGTACCACTACCATGACTCAATGTCTTCTGAAGTCCCCACCTCCAAATTCCATCCTGTATGTTTTAGGCTTCAACAAGTTAACATTGGAGGAATGAAATCATGTAGTCTGTAGTGTTTGGGCAGCTTCCTGTAAAAGTCTGAGTGCTTTGTAAGTTGTACATGGAGGGAATTCCCAAGGTCCCAGAGCTACATCCAGGCAACATCTAGGGAGGCTGCTTCTCTTCCCAGACACTTACTCTTTGCAGAGATTTTTCCACTTAGAAAAAAAAAAGTGTCTCTTCTGTAAGGTTTTTCTCAAACCAGAAAAACTGTCTTTTCAATTGCTTTGAGACATGATTACTACAGTAGTACAGCCACCGGGCATCTCTTTATCTCAGTGCTGAACTCCACTGACTTTAGTTCCCCTTTCATGTACCTTGTAGCTAGAGTGAACTGTTAAAACAACAATCTAAAATACTGCATGACACTAACAGCTTTCAGATAACTTTGGTCAGTTTGTACTTTGTTGTACTATGAACAGCTAGTAGATAAACCAGTGAAAAATGTTAAGACACACAAATGTCTGACCTATTCCAACCTGTGCTTGCCAGCTAATTTCCACTCGGCTGTTTATAATGTACACAGGCTGGCAACACCTAGGGTATAAAGAGCTAGGTAATATACGGGCTCTATTCTGTTCTGTGCTGCCTGCTCTGACTTCATACCCCTCAGAAATTACAAAATCAATGAGATAAAAGCCACGTGCCATCCCGCTCTTTCTGTGCTCTACTTACAGCCCAAGAGGCTGGGGTCCCTTCAGCCCTCTGGAGATGCTCTGGCAGTCGGGAAGTGTCTCTTCCCACACTTGACTATCACAGTTCTTTGATCTTCGGAATGGGTCCTCTCCCTACCCATTCGTTCCGGCCTTGTCTGTCTGCACCACCACCGCATCCCAAACTCTCCCTACTCTGGTTCCTGTTCTCGGAGCTTTGACTTTAGGGAATCTTTGCGCCACCATGGCTAGCAGGCCCCCTCCCTTCCTTCCATCCACACACCATGCTCAGACCTTGCACTGGAGCAGAAATATATGGTGGTGTGATTCTCCACTTATACTTCTCCTTTCCTTCTCCGTAACTCTTCTTTAAAAAGAAAGAAAGAATCAAACATAGAAAAGCTGCTAAGTGTTGGGGTACCTCCAGAGCTCCCCTAATTGTTACTGTTTTGCTGCTCTTTTGTGCCCCTCCCCCGGTGTCTGGCCATTCAACTCAGACACTTCTGAAGAAGCGTTTTGGGGAAATCTTCCTGGCACTCTCACCCTCCACACAGTAAAGCTTCACCTCTCCTTCAGAGCCCCTAACATTTCTCACACATACTCCTTTGTCTTCCTGGCTGTAGCACTTACGCACATGGAGCTGTTCATAAGTTTCCATCTTCTTATTCAGCCACAAGTTCCTGGAGCGAGGCTGTTTCTGTTTTTCTCCGGGTCCGGAGTGCTGGACACAGTGCCTAGCATAGTTCACACTAGGACGCATGCTGGGAAGCCATTTATCCACATGATGAGTGGTTACAATGCGAGGACAGTCCTCCCTAGTTTCTCATCCCTGATCTAGACTTCTCATGCCAGCTGCCAAGTCTCCCTTGACAATAAGTAGACCTCCACTGTCATCTTCCATGGCTTCTATTCAGGACTCTAAGCACCCTGCTCTCTCAGCCCCGCCCCCCTTTTCCTTCCACAGGATGATCGATCACACCTGTCTGTTGACACACATAGGTAAATTCCTCTATCAAATTCCTTCTCATCCCCTTCTGCATCTGTCCTGTCTTCTCAGTTCTTCTCAAGAAGGAAATACCCATGTGCCCTGCTGCACATCACACGGGTCTGTTATAACAAGCTTCCTTTAGAGGCTGACCTGGATGGACACTACTCTCCAGCTGTTACCAGTCTCCATGCCTTGCAGAAGACCGGGAATATATTGTTTTAGGAAACTAAGCTTTTTAGCAGTTTTGTGAACCAGCTCCTGGTGTATGATAGCCAGTCAGTTTACCTAAGCACCTTTCTTGTCCAGTCCCCAGAGCATTTCAAATGCTTTCAGTCTTTCTCCACCTTTGGCCATGTCACCTCCTGGCCATTCCCCAGCTACTGATATTTGTGTGTCTCCTTCAAGACCTTGCTCACATGGTCACTGGCTAGGAAACACTCCTGGAAACCCTTCCCTTTTGACCATCTCGAGAAGGAAAAGAATAAACTCAGCCCTTGTTTATGTCTCCTTAACCTTCCACAAGTAACACTCTAAAATATCCATTCTATTACACTATGCACTCCTACATGGGGTCCGTCACATCCTGACACCATGTTTTCTGCATTTGATCTTACTCACACACAGGGTAGATCCATGACTGAGAACATGGTACAAGCTCTAAGAAATAATTAATTACCCTTTAAAACATGTCTTGAGGGCCAGTGAGATGACTTGGTGCACGAGGGTACTTATTGTCAAACTTGATGACCTGAGTTTGATTCCCAGAGCCTGTATGATAGAAGAAGAGAACTGACTGTCACATTCATCTTCTGACTCTGCATGCACCTTGGTACACACACACAGCCACCCCCCCACACACACATCTTGAGTTCTAGTTCATGGTAGAGTGTCTATCCTTGACTATTGAGTGGTGTGTCTAATGGCAGAACTGAGGTGAAGGCTCTTGGGACTCCTCGTCAACGCACAGCAGAAAAAGGGAAGATGTGTAAGGAGTGCACATGGCTCCCTCTTTTCTTCCTATGAGCTTAGGCTTCCTTGAAATAAAGCTTAGCAAGTTTTGAATGACTATGATGATGTGTTGGCCTCCAACTCCTGGTTAAGGAGTAGAAGAACCAAGGAAATCTTGGGCCTTCTTCTTGCACACTCTCATTAGTAAAGCCTGCTTCCTCCACTGAACCTCACTCTCCAGTTTTAAAGGGCTACTGTTCAATTCCCAAGTCCAGAGATTCTGTGAAAGATATCTGCATTTTCCATCTATTCTGTTAGTTGCTCGGCATTAGCCAATGCTATTTATGGTTGCAAGAAATATTATGCAGAAGTGTATAGAGATTTTTTATTTCCATTTAATTACTTTTGATAAATACATTTTCCAAACCAAATTCAAAATCTTGAGAAAACAATGGCATTGTTGGTATGATAGCTTTGAATTTAGATTATATTTTGATAATAGAATATAGGGAAAATATCTTTGTGTTTTTATTCCATTTTCAAAGAAACTGATGGTGGGGTTTCTCTTTCTAATTTAAACATTCCCCTGCAGTGTTGATAACTCAAAGCAAATCTCATTATACACAGTGCATAAGAACCAGAAAATGATCCTGGATCGAGCTGAGAAATGGCACAGTCATTCCAGCCAGACAGGAGAGTTACACGAGGAATCTTTGAAGTGCTATCTACTTCACTTATCTCTAGGCACCATGACAAAGGGCAGCGTGACATAGTCAACCGAACTGTCAAAAGTGGCCTTGGTCCCCAAGGTGTGCACAAAACATAGACACACAAATTAAATTATACAATAATGCATTACAGTATTTGTCCCCAGTGCCAAACATAGAAAGTGTGCGTGAACCCATGCGCGTAACTGGAAATGTCCAAGAGCTATAAACAGAAACAGGAAGGAAGGCATGCAGTATTTGAATAACGGGGGGGGGGGGGGGGGGGGGGGGGGGGGGGGGAATGAAAGGGACTATGGCCACAGCTTTTAGGGAACACAGGGAACGAAGTAGTGACTGGAATACTGGAAAATGCAACATACTTGGGGTTCACATGTGGAAAGCTTGTGTTGACAAGGCAGGAACCAGGAAAGTAGAGTCCAAGAGAATATAAGCAGGCCTTGGACACCACACGATTGGGTTAGCAAGGAGAGAGGCTACAGGGGAATAATGGGTTTGTTGCTATTGTTGTTTTGGTTTTTTTGTTTGTTTGTTTGTTTGGTTTGTTGATTTTGGTTTTTTAAGACAGGGTTTCACTGTATAGCCCTGGCTGACTTGGAACTCACTTTGTAGACTGTGTTGGCCTGGAACTCACAGAGATCCTCCTGTCTCTGCCTCCAGGGTGGTGTGCACCACCACCACCAGGCAGGGGAATAACAGTTTTAAGGCCACACTGTTTTTAAATTTCCAAACTTAATTGTGGAGGCAGTAACCTGGAAGAGAAGAGGTGTGAGAGAGCATCTATTGGGCTTGCAAATGGGCTGAACAGAAGGCTAGGACTCGGGGTGAACATAAATGGCAGAGGAATAAGATACCCACTCCTCAGCAGACCAGGAAGTAAGGGCATTCTGCTTTATGGACACCCAAGGGAGTGTAAACATAACTGCTACTATTCCTTGAGAATGTGCTCTGTGCCAAACAGCATGAGGATAGCGATACTAGCAGGCAGCTGCATCATGAGGACTCTATGCCAAACATCACTCGAAATAGTACCAATGGGGATGCAGAGACAACGCCTAACACCCTCTTGTGATATCACATATAAGTCTTCCAGCAGCCCTGCAGGATACACATGCACACCCCCCCCCACACAGGCACTTGCACACACACACACACACACACACACACACACACACACACACACACACACGGGAATCAGAGCATAGAGAGGTTAAACAACTTGTTGACAGTTACTAGGAAGCCATGGTTTGAAACCAGGGAGCTAGGCTTAAGAGTGTGAGCTCATAGCCAGCATCAATACTAGTGAGTTTGGTACACGCCTATACTAGTGAGCTTGGTACACGCCTGGTCGTCTTGCCATAGGTGAGCCCTACACCATGGAACAGCGGGCTTCCTGGGCAGTTCACCGTCTAACGTCTACCAGATTTGACTCTTAGTGACGTTTTGGTGGAGATATCTAAGGCTCTACTGACGACGGCTGACCACAGAAACTTCTGAAAGGAGGCAGTACCCATGCTGTTTACTGAAGTCATTCACAGGGAGTCTGAAGCCTGAAGGTGAAGAAATCAGTGAGGAGCATGGGGTGCTGCCTCATGAAATGCATATCATAATAATATTTTAATTAACTTGAAATAATTATATTATCCATGTAATTTATTCTATCACCAGGTTGCATTGAAATTTTTATTGGCAATCCTGAATACATGTACTACGGATGTTAATAAAAACATTTCGACTGTGTTTTATTTTCCTAATTGCTCCAGTTTTCTTTTTTTCTGGTTCAATAAGGATAATGATATAATATCAATATGAAAATTTCACTTAGTTTGAGGTTTGGCTTTTTGTTTTCCACTCTAGGCAATGTGTCAATAAAGAACATACTAATTCAGTACAGCATAATAAATATAACTGAATAATATTTAAACACATTAATAATGTAAATGGAGAAAATTAAATGATATTCAGAAATATCCCTAAATTTTTAAAACTTGCTTATCAGAGAGACAGGGAACTTTTTCAAATATGATTTTTATCACAAGCTAAACCCCGTTACCTTCTGGTGCCAGAGGCAGGAGGCAGAGAGATCCATCATTTCCCAGGCTGCCATCTAAAACACAGGAGGGCCACTTCTGTGTGTCATCGGGTCCTAAATGATATATGCTCCCTTAGCCTGGCAACTCTTCCTCTATGCTCCGAAAATATCCCCAATGGCTGGCTCCCCATGTGAGCCACATCCCTACAATTACTCTTTGCAAGGGGGGGCGAAAAAAGAATGAAATTTGTGAGAGTAAAATCTGTCCCCAATCATAAGAACCCTGAGGCTAAAAATCTGCTGTATCTTTTCCTCTTTCTGAAATAATATTAAGCTCGGGCGTGTATAATTATACAGGAACCACCAGGCTGTGAAGGATGAGAAAATATAACACAATTATCTCTTCACAAACCTCAGCTGAAGTCTGACAGAAATCAACATGAGCTGAGAACACTCCTCTCCTCCCCTTTCCCTCTCCAGCATAACCCCTGCCTTCAAATGGCTGTCTACGGGCTTTCATGTTGAGGATGCTGCCTACATGCCTGTCACTGTACACCTGGAGTGGCCTGGCAAGCTTTCCATGGAGGATGGCCCATTCTAAGGAGGAGGGGAGATGCAGGAAGCCATTTGCTTCATTTGATGTACCGGGGACACTGACCTCAAAATCAGCCCAGACTAGGAGGCAAAACCATCTCTGCTCTGCATCAAGAGGGAGAAAGAAGAGGCAAAGAGCTGTTAGGTGAGGTGGGGGTTGAGAAGGAATTAGCCGCAGGTCATTTAGAAGAAAGAAGATGAAAAAACGCCAGAGTTGTGTTTCCCAATTGGCAGGATTCTTGCAGAAGTACCCTCTGTTCACCGGAAACCTCGCAGGCGTGCATATAAGGATCTCCGTGAAAAGGGTGAAGTTGGACTTCCATTCCCAAAGAGCCTCTGGTCCAGCACTGCTCTGCTAGGTCTGTGGCTGCCTCAGGCCAGTGCTTCTGTCTTCACCCCTCTGCTTCTTACCTCGATGTTTCATGTCTGACTCATTCTTTGCATCTTGTTTTTTGGCGCGTCATTTACTGTTATCTGTGGACAAACTCTTGATCCCTCTTCATTCCGTACAAACTAGGAGACATCCCCACTGCAACAGAAAGTCAGCAACAGACCCTGGAACTCCATCCTGGGCCAAGTGCCCCAGATCCCCACCAGACTGAACTCACATAAAGTGAAATGAGAAAGGATGCTATTGATGGCAAGTTCATTTCTAAGGTTCTATTTTGGGAAAAAAAAAATTGCCCTGGGGTGATTTTTACATTTCTGCCCCATTGCAAAGCCAGGTTCTCACTCGTGACCAAAGCATGGGTAGTAAGGTAGGGCAGAAGGAATGGGGTAGACTATGGGGGGAAAATCAGTTTCCTTGGATACATCATCCTTATCATCACAGGTCCCTTGGGTCATGCTAACCCTCATAACCGAGTGCAGATAAAGCATGGTCTTAAGGAAACTTGATCCAGGTCAAAAACATTGTTACCAGAGGTTTCAAGATGGCCAGACAGAAGTGTCCAGCACTCTCCTGCTCCTCCACAAAGATGAAAGAACCAGGCACCAAGTGTGGAACTACATCATGAGTTTGTTTGTTAAGAAATCGGGAGAGAAAAACTGTCACCATGTAAGACCCAGGTACCTAGGGCAACAGCACAGGGGATTAAACAGGAAACTCACTCCGCTACTCCAGCGTCATAGCAGTAAGGAGTCTTCCGTCTGCGGGGTGAGAGTGACAGAGAGGCTGGACACCATCATCCATGTGGATTACTGCAATCCTGGCTAGCCGAAGGTCTCAGCAGCTCTCACGGGCTGGCAGCTGCACAAGCTAAGGAGCCTGAGAGCTGCACGGCCACCTGGCTTTGGGAAAGAATTGACATCATTGCTTCTTTCCATTGGCACTGGTCATGGCTACCAGCTGTTCTGACCTCTAAGTTTTCCGGTCATTGAGTCTGGCTTCCCAAGCAATGTCAGCGTCTGTGTATCCAGTTCCCTACTTTAAGTTCAATCACTGCTAAGCACAAAACGTGTTTTCCTTTGTCCTGGTTAGATCCCCTCCGCTGCAACTTCTGCCATCAATATCCCCTTATTTTCCAAGCTACTGGCTGCGGCTCTCCCCATCACACCCAGATCAACTCTGGAAGATGAAGTGGGGTACAAAGGTTTTATATCTTGGCTAATTCTGCAACCTCAGACTATCTTTTGGACAATCATACACATTTCTGCCTATGCATAACTCTTTGGTCCACATTTAAACATTGCAGCCATCAACAAAAGACACACATTTTCTGACCAAGCAAAAGATAAAAAGTTACAATTTGAGAAATTCTGACATTAAGTTGTTTCTTCCAGTTAAACTCAAATGAATAGTTGTCACTTTCAAATCTGCCCAATTACTGAAATGCATATGCTAACTAAGTTATCCCTTCAAACCCCAAGAAGGGGAGGGTGATATTCCAGCTACCTACTGCTGCAGGGTAAACCAGAGCAGCATGCATATCTTGAAACACCTATTCAGTACTTTCCATGGCTCTGTGGGTGGCTGGGCTCCAGGTGAGTTCTCTCCTGAGGTGTTGTGTGGTCCTATGTAATAACCAGGGCTTGGGTCTTCTGAAGGAGCAATTGAGCTGGATGAGCATGAAACTCCCTCTTTGGGCCAGGACTAGGTGTTGGCTAGGAGACAGAAGCTTGCTAGAGACATGACTTATTTCCTCAGCAGCCTTCCCATGCAGTTTGGGCTTCTCACAGCATACAATACAGCATTGGGACTAACTCTGACTCTTGAGGGATAACACCTCAAGACACCCAAGCAGAAACTTCCAGTCCCTCACAGCTTAGACTTGGTGTTTTCCAATGTTACTCTCTGAGGCAGACAGATTCAAGAGTAGAGGAGTTAGCTCCATCTCCCAAGAGTGAAATGGAAAGTCAGAGACACATATGCTTGAAAAATACAGGGGTCTTTGTCCATTCCTGTGTAACCCTGCCTCAGACACATTCCCTCTCTGAGCCCAAGTATCTCCAACTGTTACACAAGAGAATTAAACAAGATTGCTTTTACAGCCCGCACCTGCTGAAAGTACTCAGCGTCTGGCTCACTGTGAACAACGACATCTGTATCTATCTAGCTATTGGTCCCGAAAACCAAATCAAATGAAAGGAAAAAGCTTAAATTTCTAGCAATTCTTACGAGGTTGCTTTTAGACAGAGAATGTAAGAAAATAGATGATTAAATTTTCAAAAAGTCCACCCATGTTTGGCAGCTGTTGGGCAGCAAAAAAAAAAAAAAAAAGAAATTCTACTAAATTAAAAGCTTCTGCAGAAAAGGATGTATGAAAACGAGGAGTCGCCTTTCCCAGCAAGCATACCCCATGAACACTGACTTTCTATTGCAAATCTTGGAGCATGTGAAGCCTTCTGTAGCCTAAGGTTTTTCTCTTTTCTTTTTATTCCAGAGGCACCACCAGCACAGAGAACATAATTTTATCATAGACAATTAGAGCCAAAGGGGACCTCAAGGTCATCTCACCCAGAGCACTGACAAGGGACAGAAGAGTACAGACTGTATACACCCACAGTAACAGACATCCCCAGATTAAATGATTCCCCAATATCAAACAATGAGCCAGTGAGTGAGCTGGGGCAGCCAGCGAAAGAAGGACCTGACTTTCAGCCCAGCCTTGCAGAGCTTCCCAGTCCCTGACTCTCTGAAAGTGCTCTGTAAACAGTACTTGCTTCCTTCTACTTCTTCTGTCCCTACCTACCTCTTTCCCTCTCTCCACCTCTCCTCCCTGCTCCACCCCTCTCCCTTCCTCCTCTTCTCTCACTATTCTCTTACTATGTGTCTAAGAACTCTCCACGTCGACCCTATGCTCCCTCTGAGTCCAGTTGTTCACATTCTAGCACTGAGGAAAAAGAAGGCTTGCAAGTTAAAGGTGTGACCAATATGGCAAGACGGGTCAACAACAGAGTGTCACAGTGGCAAAGTGGCTTGAAATGTCACCTTTTTCTCTCTACCTTTCATCATTCTTGGTCTCCTAAGGACTTAAATTTGTCGCATCCTTTCTATGCAGGGTTTGGGCCCTTTATTTACATTATTTTGTACACATACATTTTTGTGTGAGTGTGGTATTCGTGTGTGTGGTATACACACATGTGTGTATGCAGATAGAAAGCCAGAGGATAATGTCCAGTATCCTGTCTTATTCCTCTGAGATAGAGTCTCTTGTTGAGCCCACAGCCAGCCAGCAAGCCCTGTAGTTCTGGTTTCCACCACCTCCCACAGCACTGGGATAATTGTCTTCTTTGGGCAATTGGGCAATACTGTGTGTGTGTGTGTGTGTGTGTGTGTGTGTGTGTGTGTGTACCTATATACATTATGTATATATAAATAGAGATTGAATTAAATAAGGATAAACATAATTATGAAATGCAGAAATACGATAGTATTTTCTATCCATATTGTCTGGCTAGGAAAAATCTTCTTTGGCTTGGTTTCTTTTCTTCTTCATGGGAGTCCCTCAATTGTCCCCGGGAGAAAAGAAGAAAAGGCCTCGTTTCCCAGGATCCCCTTGGGCTGCTTGGCAGCCTTGGCCTCTTCTCCTGTTGATTCTTGGCCCCAGCAGAGAAGCAACATCTGCCACTCTGTTTGAGTTTCACAAACTCCCTTGTCTGTGTCCAAAGGACTTCTTCACATGTATCTTTTAAAATGGTAAAACTTTAAATAAGTTTCCCCATGAGAAGTTTCACAATGTTGAGATAGCAGAAGAAAAATAATTAGGATAACTACATATAGCGTGTCCATAACATTCCTCAGACGGGGGATGATTGTCCCAGTTCCGACATTTTGGTCCATGTGCTTATCTTGGTTTTCACAAAAGAAAAGGCAGGGTTCAAGTGGCTTAAAGGATTTGCTTGCAAGATTTTCTAGATTGCCTCCCCCCTTCCTCAAGCCATTCAAAGGCAGAGTGAGCCATAAAGTAGCACAGAAACCAACTTGGTATTTTCTTGACAAGGACTAGGGTTTGGGAAGCACTATATATTTCCAGTTCTCAAAACAGTCCAGTCACTTGCTTGTGGACCCCAATGATGTGGATGCATCATGAAGTAACTGGATGTGCATCTAATCTCCACACACTACCATGTAAAGAGGCATCTATGCTGCCCAGATGTGATTACAGGGATCAACTTCTTTCCCTAAATAAATGGACAGAATCTTACCTCCGGTGCCTTTTCCATCCCCAGACACGGAAACTTTCCATCCCATTCTTTCATCTCCTTCTTCCCCCTATTTAGCATGACTCAGGGGGTGCCTGGGGTACACTTCTACATAAATCCTGTCTCAGAAGCTATGCCTCATGCTCTCACCTGGCAACACTCTGACCACTAGATCCCATGTCTGGTATCACATCATACTCAATTCTTGCTCTGAGCCAAAGAAAGTGATAGCAATTGAATCAACAAAAACATGAGTACCTTGTAGCTGATGTTTGGCTTTTCCTGATAAAATATGTATACTTAAAACAGCATTGTCCTCTCAGACATGAGGCTCATGCCATAAATGCCGAAACTTGAATGTATCAGAGAGTCTGACATTTATTGGCAAGGCAAAGCCTTGCCCAGAAAGACTCCATGTAAACAGCACATGGTATAACAGAAACTGAAAATACTCACAAAGGGATTAACATTAAAAAGAACTCATATCAACTCAAAAGCAAAAATAGAAATTACCTAATTTAGAAAGGGCCAAAGGACTTGAAAAGATATTTCTTCGAAGAGCATACACAAATGAAAGATGATTGACATTTCTAATCCTCAGAGAAATGCTAAGTAAAATACACAGAGGCTTCACCTCATCCCTGTGAGGACTGCCATTATCACAACAGCAAATGAAAAGTGTTTTTATGTCTTGGACAAACTGAGGCCCTCCTTCACTATTGGGAATGTGAAATGGAGCCACTGCTGTAAACAGTGTCTCAAAAATCAGAATTGGCATGCAACTGAGCAATGCTATTGGATGGACCTTCATCCCAAGGAACTGAAGTTAATATTCCAGAAACATACTTGATCCCCATGTTTATCATATCATGACTCACAACAGCCAGGAGATGGAAGTGCCCTAATTTCCACAGGTATATGAATGAGGATGTATATGCATACATTGGAATATTGTTCAGCCTTAAGAAAAGTCATTCTGTCATATACTACAATGGAGAGGAACTTTGAGGTTGAACCCTAAGGTAAATGAAAGCAGAATGAATACTATGATCCCACTTATACAAGATATCTAAAGTAGCCAAACTGAGCTGGGAATGTAGCATAGTAGTAGAGTGCTTGCACACTGTATGCAAGGTACTGGTTTTGAAAGAGTAAACAAACAAATAAATCAAACTCATAGCAGCAGAAAGTAGAATGTCAGTTGCTGGGGAGAGGATGATTGAGGAGTTGCTATCAATGGCTACAGAGTTCCAGTCATGCAAGAAGAAAGA
The DNA here is from genome assembly GCA_902168405.1 of Peromyscus aztecus. Classification (NCBI taxonomy): domain Eukaryota; kingdom Metazoa; phylum Chordata; class Mammalia; order Rodentia; family Cricetidae; genus Peromyscus; species Peromyscus aztecus. The sequence continues at coordinate 33,415 of CABHPQ010162738.1, forward strand.
GTCCTGGAAAAGCAAATGCTTAAAAAAAAAAAAAAGCATTAAAAAGAAAAATTAAATTTGCAAGCTCAGGGACGCAAGGTCAGGAATCACCAGAGAAGAAGGTGCAGAAAGATTCTAAGAGCCAGGGGAGGGAGTATATATCTGCAGTGACATGACATGATATGACATGACATGACAGTATAGCTGCACACATGCTCAAGCCCTGAACAAGATCAAGCCAGACAAAACCCCAGCAGGAGACGGGGAGGGGCGCATGAAGTTCACCTCCTGGCTAAGAAGCTATAGGCAATTGATGGCTGCTGAGGGAAGAAGAGTCCGTTTTCTTCTGAGATGCAGGCCTTGTGGGGCCGTCTATGCTCTAGTAGATGTTTCTACGTCCATGTGCATACAGGCAGCACTACATGGACTCAGTGAGTATTATATCAAAAAAGGAGGAGGGAGGGAGGGAGAGAAAGAACTTGGAATTAGGAGAGGAAAGTATTGGGTGATATAGGGAGGAATTGGAGTGAGTGGGGTAGATTTGATCCAAATATATTATATTTATCTATGAACATTAAAAAATATTTGAAAGGTATTGAGAGGTTGAAGATATGGCTCATCAGTTAAGTTATTCCTCTTGAAGAAGACCCAGGTTTGGTTCCCAGCACCTACATGGCAGCTAACAATCGTCTGCAACTCCAGTTCCAGGGGATTCAATGCCATCTTCTAGATTCCATGGGCACTGGACATACAAGTGGTAGATAGACATATATGCAGGCAAACCCCTCATCTGCATAAAATGAAAGCAAATAAAATCTTTTTTAAATGTGTGAAGAGGGTAGATCTCCTGAACAAATAGCTAAAACAAAATAAGAAAAGGAATGAATTGAATAAATAAATGGCGAAGTGTGTGTCTGCTTCAGACCAACAGATACCACTCAGTACTATATGACTGTTCTCACCAGCTTCAAATACTAATCCCTCCTGTACAGTGATGAGGTCTGAGGGAAAGGAGCTCAAATTAATTATGAATATTACTAGATGAAAAGCAGCTTATTACCATAAATTGTACTGATGTTTCTCCATCTAAAGGCAATGGCATCATAATGATGTAGTTGATGATAAGTTTTCTCAAATGTAATCAGAAATAAAAGTAATTGATCATAAAAAATACTCTCACCGGGCAGTGGTGGTGCAAACGCCTTTAATCTCAGCACTCCAGAGGCAGAGGCAGGTGGATCTTTGAATTCAAGGCCAACCTGGTCTACAGAGTGAGTTCCAAGACAGTTCCAAAACTACACAGAGAAACCCTGTCTTGAAAACAAAGCAAAACTGCTGTGGGATGTTCTGTATGGCAAATGTGTTGCTAATAAAACACTGATTGGCCTGTGGCTAGGCAGGAAGTGTAGGCGGGACTAACAGAGAGAATAAAAAGAACAGGAAGGCAGAGGGAGGCTCTGCCAGCCGCCACCAGGACAAGCAGCTTGTAAAGATGCCGGTAAGCCACGAGCCATGTGGCAAGGTATAGATTTATAGAAATGGATTGATATAAGATATAAGGACAGTTAGCAAGAAGCCTGCCATGGCCATACAGTTTGTAAGCAATGTAAGTCTCTGTGTTTACTTGGTTGGGTCTGAGCGACTGTGGGACTGGCAGGTGAAAGAGATTTATCCTGACCGTGGGCCAGGCAGGAAAAACCTAGCAACACAAAACAAAAAAAAAAATATTCTCAAGGAAAAGCTTCTAGGCCTCACCATTTCAAATAATAGTCTGCTTTCCTAAAGCCAAGCATCTATGCTACTGAATGCCACTGAAGAAGGAATCATGGGTGGGAACACACATAGAGCCCTAAAGCATAACTCCGGCTGTTTTGTCCATTCTCAACCATGTAACATGCCAAGAAAGACGTCCTGACTCATTGGCACCATTTTGTGTCAGTTGTATGTGCCATGCACTCAACAGTCTAAGTCACAACTTCAAAAGACAAAATTAAACGCCTCAGTGACCAGGTTTCCAAGCTATAGTTTACTCATCTTGAATATCAGCAAGCCCAGGATGGTTCTTTACCAGAATGGCTTTGCTGTAGCAGTAATCAGGCTATAAGTCTATCAGGCTACAAGAATAATGTGGCCCTGCTGAATGTCTTAGCTGAACTGAATACTTGCTCATTTTTTATGTGACCTGAGCAAATTTTCATTTGACCTGAGCAATACATAGAACTCTGCCCACACAAGACTGCTGATAAAACTATGAATCCTTCACAATGCATACACTATTTATGAGGAGGAATATAGGTTTTCTTTAGTAAAGAGCAATTCAATGAATGTTGAAATTTTCCCTGTAATGAGCACACTGCCAGAAACATAACAGATGCTTGTGTATCTTTCCACAATATCAGAATTTACTGAATAATAGTAAATTCATAAACTATGTCAGATTTTGGGGCAGTGGTTTGCCAAGTAGTCCCAATTTCCCATGGGAGCCAACCAAAGTAAATACAAGTTCTCTCACTCCAAATCTACCTACTAACACTAACACTCAGAGGTTCCAGGAGTTTCAAAGAGGCCTTCCTGGGAGACAGAAGTCAGAAGCTGGGTGGTCGGATGGCATGTCCCCAGGGCCTTTGCCATGGCACTGTTAGATGTCCTTTTTTAAGGAGTCCAGGTGAAGGCATTATACCCATTCCTTGATTGACAAGCTCTCTGGCCTGTTTTTTTTTTTCTAGTATGTTTATAATACACTCATGTACTCACATGGTCGCAATTTACTTTGTGTTCTTAGGAATAAGTTGCTTATCAGTCTGTGCCTCCTATGCGCTTCAGGACAGAAGGTGCTGTTCATGTATCCAGCTCAGGGGACGGAGTTATCCTCTGTACTCAGGGTGGAGTCAAATGCCATTTGGAAAATTGAGTCTCCGAAGACAAAGTATAGCCTAAAAACAAAAGCTTTACATGATATGAAATTAACTTAGGGCAGGGTACAACCTGATCTCAGACTCCTGAATGCAGTGAGCATGTTCCGACTTAATTCCCATGGCAGCCTTGAGAAGCAAAGAACAGGCCAAAAGAGGGATGATTAGTCTGTGTCCATATTTTTATCCCAAGATTGGCATCTAAAAGTGGTGATTTCCAGGCTATGGAGACAGAAAAGATAATAGTCCATAAAATATCATAATCTTTAGATTTGTGTCTATTATAATGTCTGCACATGGAAAACATGGCATTGTTTGTATTTTGAATCAACTATTTTATATGAATGCAAATCAAAATTTAGTTCTATATCTTGTAGATAGTCTTTAAAGAAAGAATCAGCTTTGCATGTTTATTTAATATATATTGATATTGATTATTTTTATAAACAGGCATCCTATATCATATACACGAAATAGTTGTTTAATTATGTAGCTGTACAGGCTCAATAACGATCCTTCTTCTGTGGGAGTTCAGGTGATGAGGCCATGGATGAGTGAACTATTGGCTGTACCAAGGAAATGTACTGAGTCTTTACCCAGTTCTGACCTTGTAATCTGTAACTAATGTTTTTCTTTCTATTAACATGTGCTTATTGACCTTCCAAAGTTCAATACCTAGTATTAGCAAACCCCAAGAGTTACTAAGGACAGGCAACAAAGAGGCAGAACTCTACAGGGAAGTGGAGTTTGGTTTTCATTTTTATATATAGTCAACATCAGGATAGCAGACTCCAAGGTCCTCATACCTAAGCAGTTTGGGAATAAGGAAAGCAGCATGACCCATTCCTCTCCTCCTGAAAGATGCTGATGCCGCTTAAGACCACAGCAAGCACTGCCTGAACTAGAAGGGTGGTCATGTGGTTGGGCCTGCGTTATCCTCATGTGGAGTATGTTTTTGCAGGTAGTATTCCCAAGCCTGCTTTGCCATTGATAACCATAATTTAAAAATCAATAATGATAGTAATTACTGCCAATATTTATTGAGTACAGACTACATACTTGGTACTATCTTTAAAACTATGGAAGTTTTACATGTAGGTGTTTATTTGATATCACATTTGTCATAGTAACTTGTTCTGTCTCTGTGGTAAAATACCCTGACAAAAGCAATTAAGGGGAGGAAAGATTTATTCTGGCTCATAGTTAAGAGGTTCCGATCCATCATGGCAAGGAAGTCACAATGCCTGAGTCTGAAGCAGCTGGCCACATTACATCCACAGTGCAAGAACAGAGAGCAATGAATACTTGTGTTCAGCTCCAGAATCCCTAGGGAATGGTGTCAACCACAGTGGGCAGATCTTCTCACCTCGCTTCACCAAATTAAGGTAATCCCCCACCCAGGCATGCCTACAGTCTCTTCTCCCAGGTAATTTTAGATCTCATCTAGTGGACAGTAGAGCTTAACCATCATAATATGCAAACATTTGTTCTAAAACCTGGGTTACAGCTAGCATTGAAACCGAGAGACATGGCATAGAATGCAATCCCCCAAACACAGGAAGGTTTGGCTGTTCGGTTCACTGCAGTGTTTCTTCTGAGGGCTCTAAGATTACGGTCACATTCCGGGAGCTTAATAATAGTTTGTTAGATGCATAAACGAGCATTGCTTGTCTAAGCTCTCTATTTTGGCAGTTATACAATAATAATTGAAAGTTAAATATTTAGCAAATTGTAAGACATTTTAGAGTGGAAATTCCCTTTAAAATTTTGCGTGACTTGGCAGGGTTATCACAACCATTCTCACTTTTAATTACTCAAAATCTATTAATTTTGATAGAAAAAATGAGAGGTACTCCATTTACTCACTCATGAATTGATTTAATTCACCATATGACTTCTGCAGTCTCGACTCAATGCCACATATCAGAGACATGAGTCGGAAGACAGAACTTGAGCAAAGAATGTTACTGATAAACTGTAGATCCATCTCCTCCACAAAAGAGGAGAAGGGGGAAGAAGAAAGTATGCTACCCTGACTGACATTCAAGAATAAATGTGGTGCTGAGAAACACGTGCTCCCATTTTTATACTTCCACTGAGGGGTCCCTAAGTATGTAGGAGACTGGCTTTTTACTTCATGTGCATCAGCATGTGCATCTCGAAGAGGCCACTGTAAGCATTCAGCACTCTTGAGAAGTGATGCTTTATGTAACCTTCGTGGAAATTGTCTAGGGTTTGTAGGAATCAGAATCTGAGGCAAATGCTCTTGTGCTAACAGATTGCTGAGTGGTATAAACCCAGAGGAGCATGGAGCAGAGCAAAGGAGAATGGGCCAGTCAGGAAAGGCTGCACACATGAGAGGCATCACTGAGTCAGGCTAGACTTTGCCATCAGAACTGATTGCCTAGTTGAGCAGGAAGCCTTTTAAAAGGACATATAGGGATGGTTACATTGCTGAACAGCCCACTGAATGGGTGAATGGGAGGTGGGAGCGGATTTATCTGATGGTTTCCTTCACACTTATCAAAATTTGTTCCACCTGGAAATGCTTCTTCTACATTCTAGGTGGGTAGCATGGAAGTCACAAAGCAAACCACATCACCGGAAAGGAGAGGGAGGACTTTCTGTCTAGAGTGGTGGAAGGACCTTAAGACCATCAAGGGATTTGGAAACAGGTGTGCCTCTCAGAGGCTCTGGGGCTAGATACACACAGTATCTAATAAAACCCAACAGGAAAACTAACCCCAGTAAGATGTTTCATATCCCCCAAAGGCTTTGCACTTCAAATAGACTCCACTCAGTACCTCAGGGAGATCTCAAGACCAGAGGGAAACTTGACTTGATTAGTAGAAGCATATTTGAGGTACCCTGAAGGTGAGTTGGACTACTGAAGAGGCTCCATTGGAGGGCAATGGGTCTGGATTTGCAGAACAGATGAGAAATAAAAATATAATGGACATTGACTCTTAACTATGATACACGTGGAAAACGGATATGCATTCCTGCAGGGTAGTAAGATATGTGATTAGGAGGACTTTAGGTCATTTATTCAATTATTTATATTCTACCCTGCTCTCACTAGGAGTCATATTATAAAATTACTTGCAATAGTTCACAAGTAAAATTATGTCAGTGATTGAATTCAAAAAAGGGAAAATGCATTAAGTATTTAGATATTTTAGAAGGGTCACTTAATTATGTTCAAAACTCCTGAAAGGTTTTGCAATTGCTTCAATGGTAGTTTCCTTCCTAGTTGGGAAGTGCCAGGCATCTAATCGTGCTTAGACCAACTTCAAATACTTCAGAAAAAGAGAAAAAGCCATACTACACAGTATGAAATACTGCAGGAAAAGCCATCTTACATGTACACACACACACACACACACACACACACACACACACACACACACACA
>CABHPQ010162738.1:39728-51730 GCA_902168405.1 Peromyscus aztecus
ACACACACACACACACACACACACACACACACACACACACACACACACACTTTAGGACATATTCAATGTTAGTGCATTTACCTAAGTCACTAGCATCATGGGTGAACGAAAGACATGCAAATTCACTGCTCAGGCATCTGAGGAGGCTCAGAGCCTATTCCCAGGGTTACTTCTCTCTTCCCATCTGCCACTTTCCCAGTGTCTCTAGTTCTCCAATCACATTCAAATGTCTTCCAGGATATGACCTTATCATCATCTTAACATCTGTGTCCATTCCTTTTATGAACACCCAGAAGGTAGTCTTATCAAAATTGTTGGTGAGCCAGGCAAGTGATACACACGCAAGTGGTTTCAAATTGAAATACTGCTAATAGTGAGAATGAAAACATCCAAAAAGGAGGAACTGGGCACTTAGCAAAGCCAGAAGCGTGGGTTTTTATAGTCGTACTTTGTTCCTTCCATGGGAAAATTATAAACACCTGTTCTGCTTGCCATCATACTAGGTACTGTGTCTGTGGAGATGCCTGTGTAATGGTACATAGAACCCACTAGGGAAGGCAGTCCAATAAAGTAACAAATATTGACTGTAAAGCCAGGTGTTGTGATAGGAGAAACTTTGCTGGGGTACTGAATTGTCAGAGGATGGTTTCCACACCCCCAAGTGATGGTGCTGTAGGATGTCTTTCTGTATGCTGTGCATATGTGTGGCTTCCTTCCACTGGATAATAAATAAAGCTGCATTGGCCTATGGCAGGGCAGAATGGAGCCAGGCAGGAAAATAAAAAACATAGTGAGAGAAAAAAGGACACAGTCCAGGAGATGCCAGCCTCCTACCAAAGGAGCAACAAAATACCAGCAGACCAGTAACACCACAGCCATGCGACAACATATAGATTAATAGGAATGGGTTAATTTAAGATGAAAGAGCTAGCTAGCAAGAAGCTGAAGCCACAGGCCATACAGTTTGTCATTAATATAAGTCTCTGAGTGATTATTTTATAAGCAGCTGCAGGACTGCAGAGCCGGGCAGGACCAAGAAACTTCCCGCTACACGGTGGCATTTGCATTGTACTCTTAAAAAAGAAAATGACTTGGAAGTAGCCAAGAGGGATAGAGTAGAATGTTCCAGATAGAGCAGTATACAGCATGACTTACTGAAGGAACTGAAAAATGTACTGTAAGCCACATAAGGGAGGTCTCTCAAACCATGTTAAGTGACTAGATTTTATTGTAAAAAACAATGGGAGTTTACCGAACAGTTTTAAGCAAGGAAGTAATATGATGAGATAAGAGCCATACAAAGAGGAACCTGGGTACTCATGGAAAAACAGAGGAGAAACCCAGACAACACAGACCGACACCCAATGACGTGTCGGGGCTCAAAGGGGAAGTCAGAATTTCTGAGGTTGAAACAACTGAATGTGAGTTACATGGGGATAGGGAGGACTCACAGCTGAATACCAGTGTTTCTCATTTGAATCTCCTGTCATAGGATCACACTATTCAAGAACAGATTATTTACGGAACAGAAGATTAAGGAAAGCAAGCAGTGATTTAAGAAATTTTAAGTGACTTAAAATTTAAGAAGTGCAGAATTTGATATTCCTCTGATTTGTTCATGTTTAGGTGACCAAATAAGACTGGACATAAGAATTTTGAAGGCACTTGAATGAGATCTAAACTCACTGAATGGCATAGATATTTAAGTGTGTGTGTGTGTGTGTGTGTGTGTGTGTGTGTGTAATGTTGTTGTCCAAGCAATGAGTGTAAATGAGACTGGAGAATAGGTTTGAAAATATAGTGAATTAATTAGAATCAACAATTTAATGTTGCTATTGAAAAAAATAAAGTATCAATGGTATCCAGGTGAAATACCTAGTCCTAAAATAGTTACGCCTTGAGTTGCTCTCCTCAGAGCTGATAGGACCAAGCATGACATCATGCAGTCTATTAGACAACACTGCAGAAACAGCTTCACAGAAGAGTCCAGGCAATGAAGAGCCCAAAGACCAAGGTGAATCTAAGAGACGTTGAAGCAAATACAAGTGTTCAAATATTAGAAAAGCGTTAACAGAAAACTGAATTTAGACTACTATTTACTTATATATTCAACGTGCATTTCTAAAGCCATGGAAGCAGTACATTCCTCACACACAGGTGTATCATTGGGGTTAAGGAAGACTTGGGAGGATTTGGGAGAGACAACAACAAGTTCAGACAGAAAAGGGCACAAATCTTTAAGGTACTTTCCAACCTTAGACCTGTGATTCAGGGTGACATGCGTGAGAAACATCAAGGAGGCAAAATTGCTTCCGTGGACTTCCTGGCCGATGTCACTTCTGAGTTCTTAGTGTATCCTTTCAAGATGTAGCTGGCAACCCACCCAACTGTACCAAGTTTCCTCATTGAAATGGCACAGTATTTGCTAAGGTCCGTAAAGCTAATAGCCCGTACACTTTAGTAAGTATTCTTGAGTAGTGTTTCTGACCACAAATTACCCATATACCCCAGCTCAGTGAATGTATCACATGCATACTTGGTGGGCTGAAAGGACTTTTCAAAGAAGACATGAGAGCTTCAAAGGAAAGCAAAGAAAATGAGTCCTGCTTGGCTGTGCATGTTGGCAAAGACGGGGCAATCCAACTCTGAGTCATGGATAAGCCATATTGAATCATTGTGAGCATAATGGACTGTCTAGTCCTTAAATGCTCACATGTGGTAAGGAGAGTCCAGGAAGAAGGGGCGTGGACACAATGCCCTTCCCATGCCTCAAAACATAAAGTAAGTTGGTTTGACATGGCTGAACTTGTCAGTGATATCTGCTCACATCTATCTTGATCAACAATACATTTGTGTTGGGAATTTTAAGATGGGTTCTAGCTGTGCTCCTTTCTTTGAATTTCATTTGCATAGGGACAATTTGAGTCACCTTGTTTTCTAGTGACCTGTTCAGGGAAGGCTTAACTCCTAGATGCAGAAAAGTATTCTTGGCCATCACATAACTGAATTCTGTCATTAGTTGGTTTGATCCTTTCGTGATTGAGTACTGATAAAATTATGCCAACCAGGTGGTGAGTCCTGAGGAGTTTGGCCACACTTGCTCATTTGGCTATCTTTTTAGGTAAGAGCCTGCGCCTAGAGCTCACTAATGTAGTCAGCATCAGGAAATGAACAGACCCTTGGGTCATTCTCTCTATCGACTTCTCCTAAGGCTACACAGAGCAAGGGATTTCCTGGGTCACCGGGTGAGTGGGGGAAAAGTCTCCTCCACCAGGCTTTAGTAAAGAGCCCAACTCAACCTGAAGGTTCTTAACGTATAAGCAAGGGTCTAGGGTCTACTTTTGGAAGTAAGAGCATAACTCAATAGTACAGTGTATGTTTAGCAGGCACACAGCTCTAGGTTCGATTCCTAACACATACAATAACTAAAAAATAAAACATTAATTTCTTCTAGCCCTGCTACCACCCTCAGCTGCTCTGCCAGCTCATTAACAAATGTAATAAACTGTCTATTTCTGATCAGTACCCTTACACCATCACTGCTCCTTCTTCTTTTCAGGCCTTTCCTGGGCACTGGTTTTGCTAAGGCAGTGTCTTTACTGTATGCATGAACGTGATCATCACTGCATCTTCCTGGTCTCTGCTCTTTGAAAGCTTCATGGGCAGCTGGAAATGTGCTATGAGGTTGGGGAAGCAGGGATTTAGAACAGAATGCTTCCCCACCCTACTCTGTATGGCAGGCTGGCTCTTCTTTTCAAATCACTTTCATGGCTACATGCCTACATTCCCTTATGAACACAGTTTGAGGCTCTGGCCCCTCTGTCCATCTGTCCATCCTACTTTATGTTGCCCATCTGCTGACATGGCACCCTACCCACTTATGAAGTTCTAGGCCAGATGCAATAGGAAAACAGCATATCTACAGGAAAGCTCAGAAGCCTCAAAATATGGGGGTTTCTCCCTTATAGCTTTTTTTTTTTAGACAGGGTTTCACTACTGTGTTGTTGATCTTTAACTCATGAACTCAAGAGAGTCTCCTGCCTCTGCCTCCCAAGTGTCTGGGACTACAAGCATGTGCCCCAAGGGGCCATGTCCTTGCATCGAGAACAATGGTTCTCAACCTGTGGGTTGTGACCCCTTTGAGGGCTCCATATCAGATGTGTATATTATAATTCATTACAGCAGCAAAATTACAGTCATGAATTAGCAATGAAATAATTTTATGGTTGGAGTCATCACAACATGAGAAACTGTATTAAAAGGTCACAGCATTCGGAAGGTTGAAAACCACTGGTCTAGAGGCCGGATCATAATCAAATTATTCAAAAACTTTCATAGCCTATTTCAGGAATATGATAAATACAAGGAGGGATACTACACATTAGTTTTTTATGACAGAGGAAAAAGCAACGATGAATCTTCAGAGTTAAACAGTGAAACAGACAGTAGAGTGTATAGTCGGTTCCCCTCTCCACAGGGGTCCAGTGAGCTCCCACCAGTAAAACTGTGGGCAATGCTGAGCTTCACATATACTATTTTGTCTTCAACACATACACATTGTGATAAAATTTAATTTATAAATTATGTCAAATAGAAGATTGACAATAATTAATAATAAAATTAAAAGTACCATAGCAAAGATTAGACGACTATGACTTTTTCTCTCTCTGGATGTGACTGCACTCTACTCAGTTCTATTCTTGTTGGCCATAGTACCTAAAACAGCAGAAAGCTGTGGATCTCTGCCTCTGCTTCCATCAGTTACTGAATGGAGGTTCTATGATGACAATTAGGGTAGTCACCCATCTGATTACAGGGGAAGGCCAGTTCAGGCACCCTCTTCACTATCGCTTGGAGTCTTAGCTGGGGTCATTGTTGTGGATTCCTAGGAATTTCCCTAGCATCACGTTTCTCCCTAACCCCATAATGACTCCTTCTATCAAGATATCTCTTTCCTTGTTCTCTCTCTGTGTCCCCCTCCCCGACCCCTGCCCCAGTTTACCCAGGAGATCTTATCTCTTTGCTCTTCCTAGGGCAATCCATGCATGTCCCTCTTAGGGTCTTCCTTGTTACCTAACTTCTCTGAGGTTATGGATTGTAGCCTGGTTATCCTTTGCTTTGCATCTAATATCCACTCACCAGTGAGTTCATACTGTGTTTCTGGGTTACCTCACTCAGGATAATTTTTTCTAGTTCCATCCATTTGTCTGCAAATTTCATAGTATCATGATGCAGAAATTCACAGCTAAGCACTAAGCTGAGCTCCTGGAGTCAAGTCAAAGAGAGAGAGGAGAGATTATATAAGAAAGAGAGGTCAAGATCTGGATGGGGAAATCCACAGAGACAGCTGACCCGACCTAGTGGTAGCTCATGGACCCTGGACTGACAGCTGGGGAACGTGCATAGGACCGAACTAGTCCCTCTGAATGTGGGTGACAGTTGTGTGCCTTGGGCAGTTTGTGGGACCCCTGGCAGTGGGGCCAGGATTTATCCCTGGTGCATTAACTGGCTTTTTGGAGCCCATTCCCTAAGGTGGAATACCTTACTCAGCCTCCATACGGGAGGGAGGAGCTTGGTCCTGCCTCAAATTCTTGATATGCCAGACTTGTTGACTCCCCATGGGAGGCCTTACCCTCTCTGAGGGGTGGGGTAGGGGGAGAGGGAATTGGGAAGTGGGGGGGAGGGGGAATTCTGGTTGGTATGTAAAATGAAGAAAAAAAACTTTTAAATGAAAAGAAACACTTTTAAAAAGCCAGCAGATGGTGAAACGGTGCAGAGAGCCTATTGCACCTCTTCCTGGTTTGACTTCAGAGTCTGTTTACCTTTCTCCACAAAGAGTTCTCCGTCCTCCAAAGACTGCATTTAGAATTGAGGGTGAGGGCACCCGACAGCTTGTTTCAGTGTGCAGAGACAGTCTACAGAACTCAGAAGTGCTTTTCCTTGGTTCCTTCTAAGGAATCAACTAATAATAGCAATGCATTTCCACATGTGTATTCAGAATCCACTTAACAACCTCAGGCATCACCCAGTGACTCCCGGTGGGGCACCTAAATTTACAGTCATCAACTTACACATAAGCTTTGTTCTGACTTCAGCTAACTAGGATTTTGTTTGAGTCTGAGTTTTTAGAAATTAGATAATTTTTGTAGAAACCATGCTATTCTTTATTGTTATATTTCGTAAGAATTTAAAAATCATAGAAGGATACACAGAACTTCATGAAATTCCATTCAGCTTCACCCTCATGTTAAAGTTTCAGGCGACCATGGAATAATACAGAATAAGTATCAAAATCTTAAAAACTAGCAGTGATACACTCTACAAACTTGTCTGCAATTCTCATCTGAATGTATTCGTTGCCTCCCATGTCTTACTGTTTCAGGACTTAATTGAGGATCCATCTACATTTGGTTGCCATGTGTCCATCCTTTCTTCTAACCTCAGACCCTTCCTCATGACCATCATGCTCATGAAAACTATTATCTCATTTTTTTTAGACTATCCCTCAATTTGTCACTTCTGTCTCATAATTAAATGACATTATGTATTTTTGTTCAAAGTACCAAAGATGCAATATGAGCCATCTCAGAGCACCAGATCATGAGATACTTGGTACGTGTTCTTAACTATGATAACTTTGGTCACTTAAGTGCTATATTCAGGTCTGTCTATTATTACTGTTCCTTCCTTTGGAACCAGACTTTGTGAAGGTTCAGTTCCAGCATGGTAATTCCAGTGTAGTAATCACTGTGTATTTCTGGTTGCTTGTAAAGAAGGGAGGCCACAGTGTACCCCTTTCCCCCGGATCTATGTTTACAGAAGGGGATAGGTGATGCAAACACTGCCCTCTGTGCTACTGTCATTGGCACAGGTAAATACAGTGACTTGAAGAAAAATGATTAATCTAATGGTAAGACTTGTAGGTCTTTAGTTTTGAACAAGTCATTAACTTTCTCTTCAGCAAACACTGCTAATAGCGTCTATCTTGAAAGATGGATTTCAGTCTTAGATTGGAAATATAAGGTTCTCAGGTGGAACTAAGCCGGTAGTAGATGCTTAATGGAAGGATATCAACCATCCGAGGTAGGAGATGAAATAGATGTGTCTATTCAATGTAACACTCGTCAACTGTGTGTTCTTGTGCCCCCCTTCTTTAGTATTCATAAGTCATTCATTTAAAAAGTCTAAATTGAGTGCTTACCATGTGCAAAGTGTTGAATATGTAGTTACTTCTTTCATAGAAACTCTGTTCTAGAGGAAAGGAAAGCCAAGAAACAATATGAAATGAAATCAAACAATATCAAATGAAAACACACACACACACACACACACACACACACACACACACCATGTGAACCACGATTAAAAGAAAAATAGGGAAAGGAACTATGCATATGGAACAACAGAAGAAAACCTTCAAGAGGCAACATTGTTTATGAACTCCATGTTGGCAAAACTGCTCTAGACCAGTGTTGCTAGAGGATGGGACAGTCAAGGCCGAAACTCTAAGACCTGAAAGGGCCTGGGTTGCTGTAGAAATACGGGGTGATTGTGCCTGGGTGCACATGCCTTCAGTCCCAGCTACTCTGGAGGCTGAGGTGGAAGAATCACTTGAGTTCATGGGTTTGTTGCCAGCCTGCGCAGTCCAGTGAGACCTTGTCTTTAAAAAGAGGAGGAAGAGGAGGAGGCAGTAGTGATGGCGGGACATGGCAAGAGTGGCTGAAACACATAAAAAAAAATCACTTGTATTTAATAGTCAAAACTATTCTGAAGGTTCATTTTTCCCCGTAGTCTGGGCTTTTGCTCAACTTCACAAACTTTTCTAAGTTATTGATGAGGCATCAGAAGTGTGTGTGTGTGTGTGTGTGTGTGTGTGTGTGTGTGTGTGTACCTTCATTCCCCTCATAAAAGGGAAACACATTTATTTCAGTTTTCCTTCTCTACTGTGGACACGTCAGGATACTATAGCAGCTATGTTCTGACAAGGAAAAAGAAATCATGCTAAGGTCTGATTATACAATTTTTTTCTCTGCCTAAAAACAATCCCCAAGTATATGGTTAACAGTGCTACTTCAGCATAGAGAATTAAGTTGTAAAAACCTGGTCGTCCCACAGCTTAAATATTGTCACATTACGTTAAAATACATTATACTTAGAAAAACCAAAAATACATCAGGCCTGACTCTCCAGTGCTCAGAGCATGGCGGATCCTTGGGGAGTTCTTTGTCATCTAAACTGGAAAGGATGCGCAGGTTTTCTTGGGGTCTGTGTGCAGCTGTACCTCCTGGTGTCCCATGATGGGCTCCTGGCAACACGTGACTCGTTTCTGGCTGGACAGCGATGACATGAGAGCTCATTCTGGCATGCCGCTCCTTTGCCTCAAAATCACTGTGGAAAGTTGAGAGCCTGTGCCATAGGTTGAAAAGGACTGATACAAAGGACTGATTGTCTATGATTAGAATAAGCTTTGTTTTGAAATGGGAATAGAGTAGGGCCTTCCCCTCCCCCACCCTCCGATAGTCTCAATTTTAGAAAGAACATCTGTGTAGGAGATTGATATCCCTCTGCTCTCCTTCCACAATAAAAACAAAATTCACTTATTGAAGTCTTGTCTCCAATTCCTCGGAATATGACTTTATTTGAAGATAGAACTTCTCCCCAACATAATTTTTATTAATTATTTGGGAATTTTGTACAACGCACCCCGATCACACTCACTTCACATTCCTCCCAAGTCCACCCTTCCACCCCTGTGCCCCCCCCACACACACACAAATGACATAATCAAGCTAAGTTGAGAATATCAGAGTGGGCTCCAATCTGATATGGCTGTTGTACCAAAGAAAGAAATTTAAACACAGAAACTTCCACTCCAACTGTCTTAGCTGGGGTTTCTATTGTTGTGAAAAGATACCATGACCATGGCAACTACTTTAAGGAAACATTTAATTGAAGTGGCTGGCTTACAGTTTCAGTCCATTATCATCACGGCAGGAAGCATGGTGGCAGGCAGGCAGACGTGGTGCTGGAGTAGTGGCTGAGAGTCCTACATCTTGCAGACCACAGGAAGGAGATTATGACACTGAATGAAGCTTAAGCAAAAGACCTCAAAGCCCACCTCCACAGTGACACAATTCCTCCAAAGCCACACCTATTCCAACAAAGCTATACCTCCTAATAGTTCCATATCCTATGAGATTATGGGTCCAATTATATTCAAACTACCACACCCCCCATACAGAGGAGACCATATGGGGGGGAGAGAAAGAAAGAGAGAAAGAGAGAGAGAGAGAGAGAGAGAGAGAGAGAGAGAGAGAGAGAGAGCAAACATCCACAAGCCAAGGGGAAAGAAGGTAGACTCCTCCCTGAGAGGCACCAGAAAGAAGCCACCTTCCAGATATTTCGGTCCTGGACTGCTGGCCTCTGTTATTGAGAGACATAATTGTTGATATATAAGACACCTACTCTTTGCTATGTCAGCCCTACCAAAAAAACACAACATGTATGACTTGAGATAGACAGAAATATCTACCATCCAAACAGTTAAAATGGAAAGGAGTCTCCTACCCCAATTCAGCCCCTCCCTACCTTACCCTCACCATAAAATCCTGTAACCTCTAAAGTGGTGGTTCTCAATTCTGCTTCTCCATCCTTAGAATCACCTGGAATTAAAAATAATTAAATACATGGGCATGGGATGTGGAATTTTCCAAAGCTTTCCAAAGAATTCTCATGTATAGAGGGGTTTGGAAACTCTTACAACCATTTACTGCCATGGTCCTCGATTCAGGGCCCCAAGATTAGCTGTGGGAGAGTCTCCTGGAACCTTGTTAGAAAGACACGTTCTTGGGCTCCGTGCAAAAATTGCCTAATCAAACAATCTTAAAGAGGAATCTAAGAACTCATGTTCAAACAGGTATGTGATATGTTCTACATTTGAGAAAAGTTCATGGAAGGCACTGATGTTTTATGCATGATGGCCTCAGTAGAAGCAAGAAAGCTATGATCCCTTTCCACCAGAGAATGTTCCTCTACAAAAGTGTGTATGTAACATTAGAAAGTTCAGAGTCTACCTCAGTCTGGTCCATGGTTATAAAGAACTTTGGAACTCAATAGCAAAATAATAGATAAATCAGAAGCAAAAACAGACCAAAAAATCCCCACAAAGATAAGATGGGTGACAGACTCGGGTAGACATTTCTCAAGAGATGCCCAAATGACTAACAAGAACAGAAAAGAAAAATGCTCTGCATCACTAATCACCCGGGAAGTGGAGCTGAAAACTCAAGTACCTGGCAATGGCTATTTCAAAACAAAAGATAAGAGGTGCTAACAGAGATGGGAAGGAAAAGGAGCTCAGTACACAGCTGGAAGGAATGCCAGACAATGTGGGAAGCAGCATGGAAATCCCACGGAAGTTAAAAATAAAACTCCCTTATGATTTGGCAATCTCTCTACCGAGTGTGTGTCCAAAGGAGATGAAATCAGTATGTGGAACACACTTCTACACTTCCATATGACTGCAGCACTATTCCCAGTGGCCAAGATATGGAAACACCAACGTGTGCACCAGCTGAACAGATAAAGGCTATGTGGAGCGTATACACTACAGAATAATGCCCCCACCCGCATAAAAAGGGATGGAATCCTGTCGTCCATGGCATTGTGGCTGGACCTGGAGATCATTACGCTTGGTGAACTAGGTCAGGCACTGAAAGACAAGTATCACATGATCTCACTCCTGTCTAGAATATTGAAAAGTCAGTCTCACGGAAGAGAATGGTGGTTTTCAGAGGCTAGGAGAGCCATGTGGAGGGAGGGAGGGCAGACACTGATCAAAGGCTGCTAGTTACGTGCAGACAGGAGTAAGAGTTCTGGACTGCCACAGATAGTGACGTGTGTGTTTCCAATACTGAAAGAAAGGATAGTAAATGTTTTCACCAGAAAGAAATGGTAGATATTTAAAGATATAGATGTGTTTATACTTTTCTGAATATTATACTGTATGTACATATATATGTGTGTGTGTGTATATATATATATATACATTCAAATATCATATAATACCTCCATAAACATGAGTTTTATGCATCATTAAAAATACTTTTTTAATTTTAAAAAGAACTTGAAAGCCAGGTGTGATGGCTCATTCCTGTCACCCTAACACTGGGGAGGCTGAGGCTGGAGAATTACTTCAGGGCCAACCTGGAATACATTGTGAGTTCTAGACTCCAGGGCTGCAAAGTAAGACAATGCCTAGAAAGCCCAAAGCAAGAACAAAAGAAACCTTTGCAATTCCAACTCCAAATTCCCAAACTTCATTTAAAAAAAAAGAAAGAAAGAAAAGAAAAAATCCTCACCTCTCCTTAACTATGTAATAAACTTCCCTATGCTTCCTTCCTGCCTGTCTAGTCATTGCGGAACAGCCTGGGTGGGGCTCATACCTCCCGCCTGCAGCTATCAGGTTTACAGGCCTGTGGCTGAGCCGTGTGCTCACTCACCTGATACAAATGGCAATATTTTTCCTAGACTCACATGAATACAAACAGACCAGCTGTGAAAAGATCAACATATGTCTATAAAGTGCAAGCTTTTTTTTTTTTTTTTTTTTTTTTTGCTTCCAGTAGGGTACATGAAGAACACAATAGCTTTTCTCAAATCAGAAGCATCTTTATATGAAAGTGACAAAGGAGAGATGCCATGGCAGGGAAGATTTGTAATTAAAACCTATCTGTGTCAATTAGAACACCTCTTGCCCTTATTGAGATAGAAGCGATGTATGCTGATACTGGGGTCAGAATCCTGAGCCTGAAACCAAGCTGACTTTTGAGTAGGCATTGCTCTAAGCAAAACTAAAGGGAATATTGATAAAGATGATTTATTCATTGACTGACAGCCTCACATCTGGCATGTGCCTCCTGGGCTTAAGACCTAAGGAACACAGACAACACACTGCCGAGCCACTAGGAGGTCAGTGTTTGTTTGGTGGGCACCCTCAATGA
>CABHPQ010162740.1:0-12951 GCA_902168405.1 Peromyscus aztecus
TATCAACCACAAATAGAGTCAAAGGAAACATCCAAATCTCCATTATTTCCCTTTTATAAAGTATAAACCAGAGCCAGCCTAGGAAAATGCAGCCAACATCCTGATGCTCCCTCCTAGATTTCTCTGGCCTTACTGGCTTCACCTCTGCAAATGTTTTAGCAGGTGAAATCCTGTGACATAAAAGGAAGTATAAAAGAACTCAAAATGAAATGAACTTTTACAACCACTGTATTTCACGTGACTGGGTGCTTCTGCCAAGTGATATTGTAGACATTTCCTGGAGAGTGCAGCTGGTACTGTCGGGTGAATCAGGTACCGGTGAATGTGCTAGATATCGAGGCTCTCCAGCTCTGATTGTGATGGCTAATGTAGGAAGTTCAAGGTAGCCGTCCAAACTGAATGGTCACACATCCAACTAGCTGAGTGCACTGGTCATGGAAATAACTGAAGTTAGACAAACTGAAAAAGAATGTAATCTCCTTTTGTTATTGCTTCCAAATAAAGTGTTACTGCAACACAGACACACCCATCCAATTGGATGCTAATGATGAATGTTTTGTGTTAAAAAGGAAGTGCTGAGGAATTGTTAGCAGTGCTCATATGGAATATGAGTTGAAAATGTACTATGTAACCCATTATAGAAAGACTTGCCAACACCCAGATTTAACTTTATATGTTTATTTGGAAAGATTTTTTTCCTGTTTTTAATAATGTGATTTGTCTGTGTATGGCTATGTGCATGTGAATGCAGGTGACCACAGAGGCTTGAGGCTTTGGATTTTTCCTGGAGCTGTTGTTGGCCAGCAGCTGTGAGCCTTTTGACGTGGGTTCTGGGAACTGAACATAGAGACTCTTTATGAGTATGTGCTTTTAACCACGGAGCTACCTCTCTAGCCCCCAGTACCAGATTTTCTTTTCAGTTGTCCCCAGGCTTAATTGAAAATATTACAGCTGTACACTTCCAGATTGCCCCAAGTGGTGTAGGCTCAGTGACCTGCATGTGGGAGAGACTGTCAACCTTCAGAAGCCTCAGTGCTTCTTTGTGTTAGGATCTTTCTCAGTGACCCCCCTGATCCAGTGCTGAGATCTCAGGAAGATAACTATTTCTTCACTGTCTCCCCTCCTTCTCTCCTCTTCCTACACTTGATGGAGACACCTTTCACAGGACCTCTGCTAATCTGCTTCATTGAATGCATGACATGACCTGTCATCCTGTGATGGAGCTTCTTATTGGAGATGATAGAGATCTTGCATATGCATTTGTGAGCGTGAGGTTGTTACCCTGATTTTCTCCATGCTGCCCCCAGGCTGCCGCCTCTATGGTTTTGGTGTAAAGGTGTCCCATATTGGTGGATCCTGGGAAAAAAAGAAACAGAAGGCACCCCAATGCCTATTAAAACACACACACACACACACACACACACACACACACACACACACACACACACACACACAGATGTGATTTCTAACAATTGAAGTTTAGTCATGACATTATTCATTTTAAAAATTATTTTGTTATATTTTTACAAGTCTTTTGAGTATATATTATGGCTTCCACTTTTGTGTTTTTCTATGGGATTCCTATGTGTGCAAATGTGTGTGTCTCTGCAACTGCGTGTTTCTTGTGCTTTTTTTTTTTGGCTCTTTTTCTTCTATTTACTTATTTTGTCCTATTCTGATTTGTTTGTTTTTGTTTTATCTTATTTTATTATTATTCTTTAGATGCCTGTTTTTTTATTTTTTTATTTTTTTTGTTTTTTTAAGGAGAGACAGAAAGGGTGTGGGTTTGGATGTGAGGGGAGGTGCGGAGGATCTCAGAGGAATTTGGGGAAGGGGAACTATAATCGGAATATATTATATGAAAAAAATCTGTTTCCAATACAAGAAACATAGAAAAAATTATTGTTTGAGAATTTCATAGTGCATATCAAGTTTTTCAAACCCATCCCTTATTTTCTTCCCTTTATATCTCCCCTACTACTTTTCCCTCCCAGCTTCATCTCCCCCCCCCCCTTTCCATACTTTTATTTTGAGACAGGCTCCCACTCTGTAGCCCTGACTGGCCCAGAACTTTAAGCATTGTGAATTTGCTACTTAGCCCCCACTCCTTTCTCTGCTCCCCCGTCACATTTCTTCCCCCACTTAACCTCTCCTGCCCATTACTCTCCCTTCCCCTTTGTATTATCTGCGTTCTGTCCATCCTCTCTTCTTGGAATACCCCACTCCCACCCCATCCATGACTGCTTTCTACATCTAAAGATTTAAAGTGAGGACAACATACTAGAGAGAACATATGTTGTTTCTCTTTCTATGTTTGGCTTACCTCACTCAGAATGACTAATTCCAACTCTACCCATTTACTTGTAAGTTTTATAATTTTATTTTTTACAGCTGAATAATATTACATTGTATATATGAACCGTATTTTCATCTCCCATTTATCAGTTGATAGACATCTAGGCTGTTTCTATTTTCTGGCTATTGTGAATGGAACAGTAATGAACATGGGTCAGCAATTATCTCTATAGTAAGATATAGAGTTCTTTGGGTGTATGTTTAGGAGTGGTACAGTTTGGTTTAGATTTCTGAGGAACTTCTGTACTGATTTATATGGTGGGATTCCCAGTTTGCACTCTTCCTAAAAGTGGTTAACCTTTCTTCTTTCACCAGATCCATGCATTTGTTTCCATTTGTTTTATTGACCTTAATTTTTTTGACTGGAATAAAAAAATTTCAAAGTAGTTTTACTTTATGTTTCCCTGATGGCTAAAGACATTGAACACTAGATCTCTCTGTCTCTCTCCCTCTCTATATCCTTCTATATATTTACACTAAGTAAATTTATAACACCATATAAATTTGTAACACTAGAGATTTTTATATAGTATACATACTATATATGAATATGCTTATTAAATATAAATATATAAGCATAATTATTAAATATATATTTAATATATGTATATTTATTTTTTTGGTTTTTTGAGACAGGGTTTCCCTGTGTAGCTTTGCGCCTTTTCTGGAACTCACTTGGTAGCCCAGGCTGGCCTCGAACTCATAGAGATCCGCCTGCCTCTGCCTCCCAAGTGCTGGGATTAAAGGCGTGCGCCACCACCGCCTGGCTCAATATATATTTTTCTTAACTATTTATAATTTTTTCTTTTGAGAACTCTGTTTAGTTTTATAGCCCATTTTAAAATTTGGCTATTTTCTTAGTGTTTAGTGTTTTGAGTTTGTTGTATATTCTAGATAATTACCCTCTCTCATGTAAATAGCTGGTAAGGACTCCCCCTCCCCCCATTCTTTAGGCTGCCTCCTCACTGAACTGATGGGTTCCTATGATGTACAGTTGTGTTTTTGTTTCATATGGACCCATTTATCAGTGTTGCTCTTTTTATTTGGTTATGAGGTTATTGCTGTTTCTATCTCATTATGTCCTTTAGGTTTAATACTGCTAGGCTATATGCAATATAAAATTCATTCATTTCCTTTAGGTTTTCCAGTTTGGTGGAATATAGCTTTATAGTGTGTCTTTATAATCCTCTGGATTTCATTGGTTTCTGTTGT
This sequence comes from Peromyscus aztecus, assembly GCA_902168405.1. Lineage (NCBI taxonomy): Eukaryota > Metazoa > Chordata > Mammalia > Rodentia > Cricetidae > Peromyscus > Peromyscus aztecus. The sequence goes on from CABHPQ010162740.1 coordinate 3,568, forward strand.
ACTGTCTCTTTTTTTAATCAACTCTAGTTTTATTAATTTGGATCTCCTCTCTTTCTTTCCATTATTTGGCTAAAGGTTTGTCAATCTTAATCTTTTCAAAGAACCAGCAGTTAGTTTCATTGATTCTTTGTATTGTTTGCTTTGTTTCTAATTTATTAATTTCTGCATTAATCTTGGTTATTTCTCCATGCCAGCTGCTTTGAGGTATTGTTTGTTCATACTTTTTTAAGGCCTCAAGGTACATCATTAAATTGTTTCTTTAGGTTCTCTCTGATTTTTTGATGTAGGCACTTAGAGCTATAAATCTCCCCTACTAGGACTGCCTTCATTGTATAACAAAGATTGTGGTCTGTTGTGTTTTCATTTTCATTCAGTTCGTGGATTTGTAATTTTTGTATTTTATTTGTTCAGTGATTTATTCATCATTAAACAGTATGTTCAATTTCCATAATTTTCTATTGTTTCTATTTTTGTTGAGTTTCTTCTATTGTTGTTGAGATCAAACTTCGTTCCATTTGTGGTCAGATCAAATACACGGGGCATTTCCATGTGCCTGTATTTGTTGAGACTGTGTTTTGCGTCTCAATATGGGATCTGTTTTAGTAAGAGTTCCATGGTTTGCTGAGAAGAATCTGTATCTCGTGTTCATATGGAAAGGCACACTTGGTGTGGGATGTTGTTTAGCTCTACTATTTCTTTGTTTTTGTTTTATGCGCCGTCTGTTGGAGGGATGCAGGGCATTGAAGTTGTGCACTGTTAATTTGTTGCGGTGGATCTGTTACTTTTTAAAAACCTAGTAGCATTTGCTTTATGCAGCTGGATGTCATTGACTTTGGTGTTTGTTTAGCATTGTAAGTCTTGATGGATTGTTCCCTTGATTAGTCTGAGGTGACCTTCTTTATCTCTCTGGTGAGTTTGGGTTTAATATTGCACAGTGAGGGTTGAACTCAGATCCAACTGATGCCAAAACATCATTTGCTCTGTAGTTATGATAAATCGAAGCTTTGTGTGAAAACGAGCTTTTCTGAAATAAAATTCATACACAATAAAAGTCACTCAGTTAAAATGAATAGTGTTTTTTTTTATTATATTCATAGAGATGTACAACCATAACAGCCAGGTTTGGAACAGTGTCATCATTCTCAAAGGAATCACCATTCTTTTCAGCTGTCACCCCATAATGGCTCCATCTCTGTCTGTAGTCCAACTCTCAGCCTTATATAACTAGTATCCCACTTCTTATCTCTATAACTTTACCAATTTTGGACATCTTATGTAAGTGAACCACACAGTATGAAGTGTTCCATGATGACTTTCACATAGCATAGTGTTTTCCAGGACTCACATGCTAAGTCTCCTCTTCTAGGATGCTATTCTTCTTTGTGTCTTATAGAAAACGGAAAATCTTTTATCCGTTTACTCTCCTTTGTGTGTGTGTGTGTGTGTGTGTGTGTGTGTGTGTGTGTGTGTGTGTGCGCGCGCGCGCATGCACTGTCGTTCCCTGGTGTGTGTTTATGGATTATGTAGTTACCAGTAGATGTGTGCTTAGTTGATCTCACAGGAGTAACTATTAGTCCTGGCTTATGTTTTTGGGAAGGAGGAGCAACAAACGTGTCTGTCAGTAAAATGGTACATAGTATTGGAACTATGTTTCCCATGCATTGTAGAAGACATTTAACACTGTTTTGAAAAATATGAATAGCTATTTTAAACCTTCATGTTTCCCTGTAGAATAAAATTTAAGTAGGTGGTTGGAGAAACCATAAATGTCAGTTCTTATGAAAGAGTGGCCTCCGTGCCAAATATAACTGAAAAACTATGGTAGTTTTAGATGTCATATACAAAGCTTTATGTAAGCTGTAGGACGCCAAATAAATTATTTTAATTGAAGAAAAATCAAACTCATAAAGGCGTGTATATTTCTGTTAAAATATTATATGTATTATATATGTACGTGGTTGCTGTACTAGTTACTTTTCTGTTGCTGTGATAAAATACTATGACCAAGGTATGAAGAGTTTATTCAGGCTTACGGTTCCAGAGGACTAGAGTCCGTCATGGCAGGGAGGCCTGGCAACTGCAGCAGGAAGCTGAGCGCTCACATCTTCAACCGCAAGCAGAAGAAGGCAGAGTGAGCCAGAAGTGGTAGAGGATTTTACTCTCAAATCCTGTCCTTGGTGACACAACGGTAAAGCTGCACCACAAAACCTTCCCAATAGTGCTACCAGCTGAGGACCAAGTGTCCAAGCCTGAGACTATGGGAGCATTTATAACTCAAACCACCATATTCTGCTCCCTGGCCTCCAGAGTCTCATGGCCATAACACAATGCAAAATGCATTAAGTCCAACTTCAAAGTGTCCACAGTTTTTTGGTCTCTAAATATTTTAAAAGTTCAAAGTCTCTTCTGAGACTCAAGGCAGTTTCTTAATTATAATCCTGATAAAATAAAAAAGCAAATTATATACTTCTAATATATAATGACATAGAATATACATTACTATCGCCAAAAGGAGAAATGGGTGCGTTGTGAGGAAATACTGGACCAAAGTAAGACTGAAACTCAGCAGTGCAAAAACCAAATCCTATAGCTTCATGCCCACTGTTAAAAGGGCTCTAGCTTTCCAGCTTTGCTGCCTGCAACATACATCTTTTTCTTAAACTGGTCTTACTCCTGTTGTGAAACTCTCCTTGGCAGATAATCCATTACTTTGCCATGTCAAACATCTTGGGATTTCTCTTACAGCCCATGCTTTTCTTTCACAGCTTCATGCATTGGCCTGTCAGGTTCTTCAACCAAGGAGTTCCCTGCCACATACTGCTTGACCTCAGTGGCTCCCAGAAACTGTGGAATAAGATTCCCCTGCCTGTGGATGACAGTTGTGTAGCTGATCTGTTTGTGGGGCCCCTAGCAGTGGGATCAGGACCTGTTCCTGGCTCATGAGCTGGCTTTTTGGAACCTATTCACCATGCCTTGCCCAGCCTTGGTGCAGGGGGAGGAGCTTGGTTCCTGCTTCAATGTGATATGACATGCTTTGTTGACTCCCATGGGAGGCCTGCCCCTTTCTGAATGGAGGAGGAGTGGATGGGGGAGATAGACAGACTGGAGGTGGGAGAGGAAACGGGAAAAGAGGAGGGAGAGGAAACTGTGGTTGGTATGTAAAATAAATGAAAAAATTTAATAAAAAAAGAGTAATAAAAACACGACCTCTTTACTCTTGTATTCTTTGTGGCTCTAAAGTTGGCATCATGTGAATGGCACTGCCAAGTTCTGCTGCCAGCTTAGGATGGACCCTTGAACCCCACTAGCAGTGGTGCTTTTATTCAGTTGTTCTCTGGGAGCAGACAATGCCTTCTGCCTTTTTCTTTCACAAGTTGGAAGCCAATGTAGGTGGACACTTGCTCTGAAGGCACCCTCTTACTTTAGGCCTCTCTTTAATGTGACTAATCTTACATCTTTCAGCACAAGGCTTGCCTGCAACATTGTTTAGTGGATGCTGTTCTTTTTTTTCTTCTTTGAACTGTAATACACACACACACACACACACACTGCAATGCCTACTCTTTTCAAATTGCAAACCTGCACAACTGTCATTTATAACAACCACACCAGAGATTCAATATTATGCTCCCTTGAATTAGCCTTTGTCAAAGGAATTAGACCATTGCTTTTAAATTTAGACTCAGGCAAGTTCTTAGGACATGGGCAGATGGCATCCAGAGTCTGCCAAAATACCACACAAGTAGCTTCTAGCCATTTTACTAATACTGTTGTTCCCTGTGAAATAGTGTGCCTTTCTGAAACCCTGTGTGCAGTGCCCCAACAGTCCACATTGCTCTTAGTACTGCTGTCTTCCAAGCTTCTCAGAAGATGACCCAATCAGGGTCTGCTGATAGCATTCGACTGCCTTTCCATTCCAAAGTTCCAGATTGTCGTGTTTCTCCAAAAATGAACATGGTCAGGTTACTCAACAACCCAGACTCCTGGTACCAACCTCTGTACTAGTTACTTTTCTTTTGCTGTGATAAAAGTCCATGACCAAGGCACTGTATAGAAGGAAGAGTCTATTTGAGCTTATTGTTCCTGTGCAATGAACTTGTCAGGGCATGTCAACCAGGGGAGGGAGCTGAGACCTCACATCTAGAACAGCAAGCACAAGGCAAAGAGAACAGGTTGAATGTGATGGAGACTTTTTAACCTCAGATGTTTTCCCCAATGATGTATATTTCCTCCAGCAAGGCCATACCACCTAAACCTCCTGAAACAGTGGCACTAGCTGAGGGCCAAACATTGAGATGCTTGAGACAATAGGTGACATTTGTCATTCAAACCATCAAAATTGAAAAACCAAAAATTATAGAGGAGATCAAGAAAAGATTAAAAATCATAACTGCTATGTATACAATGAAAGTATATATAGCGTGAGTATGACCATACTATACCTAGTCTTGTGCCTTTTTGTGAATGTATCTGTGTGTGGAGTTCACACGTGTGTATGTTTTGCATGTCTGCAGGCACATATGTATATATGCATGTGGAGCCACAGGTTGACATTGGATGTCTTTTTCTGTCACTTTCCACCTTAAATATTAAGTCAGGATTTCTTCCTTGAACCCAGAGGTTTGCCAGTTCAGCTCGTCTGTCTAGCCAGCTTGCTTTTGAGATCCCCTGTCTCTGCTTCTGCAGTTCTGGCATTATAGCCGGGTTGCTCTGCCCACCTGGTGTTTACATGGATGCTGTAGATCGGAATTCTGGTCCTCTTGCTTCTGTGGAAAGTGCTTTATCCACTGAACCATCTCTCCAGACCCCCCCCCCCCAGTTGTTTTAAACTAACAGTTTATCAGGGGCACCATACTGTGCTGATGGCCTGTTTTGGCATCTAATTGAATGAACACATGGGTATAATATAGTTAATGAATTTCAGATTGTGGGATACTGATTTTGGTTATTACTATTACTGTTATTTTTATAGAATACATCCTGATAATGGATTACTTAATCCTTGCGGCACTTTTGTTAGTTAGTGATTTGCTTTATTAGTGATTTGTTGGTTTTTTTTTTTTTTTTTTGGAAAGTAAACAATTATATTTAAAAAGAGTGGGGGGGAAAGAAGCATTTTTTCTATACACATTAATTAGTTAAAAATAAACCAGCAGTTTAAACAAAAAGATTTTCTCTGAAGATTTGGGTAGAGGAGTAGTGAAGCTAGTGGGGTCTTCTTGCGTACAGAGAGGAAAGTGATGACGGACTTTCGTCGTGCCCTCTCACTGCTGAGTGTTAAGGGTTAGTTCTCCTCTTCCCTGGTTGTCTAGCCTCTCCTCTTGTGCTCCTCTCCCCGTCTGCCTTCTCTTCAGTACTCTTTCCCATGGCACATAGACCGGTGCGCGTCAGTCCGCTCCCTCCCTCGTTTGTCAGCTGCGGCTGCATGCTTTCTCGGAAGGCGCCTTCACCACTGCTGGAGCCCAGATGTTTTCCCGGTACTTTCTGAAGTCCTCGATTGCATTGTAGCGTATGGAGAATAATTTAGGATGGCATTAATAGCTCGCTTAGATTTGTAGAATTTTTATGGAAATTAAATTTTGAACTTTTTAGTATTGGCTTAACAGCAGCTTGGTTTTGTTTTGCTCTTAAAAGACTTGGGTGCAGGATGTCAGCATTTATGATTTGCAGTGAACCGTTCATTAAGGAGAGGTCTACAAGCTGCTGTGTTTGTGAGATCAAATGGCTTTCTTGTAAAGGAGAATTGTTTATTTATTTTATTTATGTGTATGTGCCTACATGAGATTATGTGTACCATGCATGTGCAGGTAGGTCCCCAAGGAGGTAAGGGCATGTCCAGTTCCCCAGAGCTGGAGTTTACTTGGTTGTGAGTCATTTGTTGTGCGTGCTGGGAACTAAACCCTGATCCTGTGCAACAGCAGGAAATGTTCTTAACTGTTGAGCCGTCTCTGTAGCCCAACATTGAATGAGTTCCTAAGGGAGAGGCAGCCAGGGTTAGTTTAAACTGACTCCATTTCCAGAACTTTCATTTCACTGCGTCCTCCTCACAAATATTCATCTACACAAGGTCACGCTCTTCATCCTCTCTCCATTCTCCTTTTCACGGTTTGCCGTTCACTTTGTGACCTCTCCTCACTGCCAGTCCTTTCTGGTTCATCACTGTAACCTGCACCAGAAAAAGGAGAATTTAAAACACCACCTTGGAAAAGCATTTTTAAATCAAGTCACCATTTCTGCTCACACCACTGCCGTTTCTGACTTTTTAACCGTTCCTGTCTAATGATTGCTTTTTAATATTTCCAATATATTTATGTCTGGATTGTGTGACCATTGTGCAACTTACTTTAAGAAGAAGTGAAATCTTGCGGTGTTAGAAAATGAAAACTAGTTTTGATTTATATGCACATTTTTGTGGTAGGGACATGGGACTGGTGATCCATAGCAGGCTTTCACCCATGAAAATGAATTTGGATAAAACTGAGGAGGAAGTACAATGAAAATGCAGTTTCTAAAAGAAACAAGTTATATATCTACCTTTTAGTATTAAAAAGACACCTATATATTTTATAAAAATGGGTGATTGTAGATCTTGAAGTGACATTTTATCTCACAGTATAAACTTAGTAAAGTATTTCAGCAGTTTTATATTAAATTGGCAATGTTTACTATATATTAGCAAATAAGTCTACCACAACCTTCTAATATATGTTAGACACCAACTTGTGAAAGTTTTCAAGACACTTTTAGAAAGTGCATGAGCCCAAATAATTTCTCACAGTCCTATATTATGCCATGATCTCAATTTTTTCTGTACAGTTGAATCAGTATATTGGACATTACCATGATATAGCAGTGCTGGGTATATAATTACTCTTTCATATGGTCTCCTCCATTATCACCTATCTGACATCAGCTTCCTTATTCTTTTTCACTCTATATCTAGTTCATGACTTACGCAGTTACTTTCTACCAGGAGCTCTGTAGTGCATGCTCCGATGTCACCCTCTACTACCTCTAAGCTTCTTGAAGGTAGGAAGTGAAGTTTAGCAGCCATTGTTTTCTCTTCTCCCTCTCACAGTGTCCCAGCTTAGTATCTGGTACATTACAATGCTCAATTTGTACTCCTCAAACTGATGAAAAATAGACAAATAATTTGAGTCTTAAGAAAATATTAGCTATCCTTAACTTGTTTTACTTCTTAGGGTTTAATCTGTCCAACTTCAGCAAAAGCTTTTTCATAGAGTATTTAGTCTATGCAAATAATTTAAAAAGTTATTTAAAATAATGTAAAAAAGCTGTTAGAACTTTGGGGGATTTTAAAATATTTTAATGGTGTTTAGTTGTGGTTGTATATTAAACATGTTAAAAATCTAGTCTTTCTATAAGAAAAGGCTTAGAAATTATGATATCATCATCTCTAGAATTCCAATATGAGAATAAGTGCTTTGACATTACCTTCATGCCTTTCATAAGTGGAAGGGTGCAATCAAAGGTTAAACTTAGCCATAAAATTTCCCAGTATTGGGACTATTCTAGTAAAATCTGGGGCTTATTGCCTCACTTATAATTTCCTGCCTGTTTTGAAATTCTAAGACAAATCTATTAATGCACTTTAATTTTTGTAAGTCAAAGTATTGTCTTCCTCCCTCCCTTTCTCCCTCCCTCCCTTCCCCTCCTCCTCCTCTTCCTCCTCCTCCTCTTGCTCATTTGCTTTTGTGTTTTTGAAACAGGTGTCATTATGTAGCCTTTGATAGCTCAGTACTCCAGTGTAGACCAGGTTGGACTGAAACTTACAGAGATGCACCTCCTAAAAATCTGGTTTTCTTATTAGTAGTTACTGTCACCACTATGAGCTGGTTAGAAAGCAGGACTCTTAGCCTTCGCAATAGACCTAATGAATTGGACACTGTATTATAAGAAGATCCCTTCTCTCGTGAACGGTCACATGCACATGGCACTTTCAGAGCATCCACCTAATTTAATTGTGAAGTTGTCTCTAATTAATAATCACATATTATAGTTCCAATGGTTAGTGAACAATGGCTACTTGGCTCAATCCAGTCCACTATCTGCTTTTGCAAATAACGTTTTATTGGACTATAGGCATACTCATTTGTTTATATATTGGTTTGGGCTATTTCCACGCTACAGGGGCACAGTCCTCCAGTCGCTATGATGGTAATACTTAGCCAGTGTGTGGCTCTTAAATCCTGAAATAGTAACCTTCTATCCCTTGCAGAGGAAGTTCTATGATAGGTAGTGGTGGCATTATCAACAGCATTTGTTCTTTCATTTATTCATCAACAAATTTGTTTTTTGGGGAAATGCTGTGCTAGAGACTGCATTTATATGGGTGGGAAAAAAAACCTTGTTTGCATTTGCTTGGACTTTTATTATAGGAAACATTTTTATTTGGACTCCCTGGATTTCTCACACTGAGGAATAACTTAATTCCTAAAGAAGGTCAGTTAATTCCCCCTCCCCCCTTATACTAGTAGGTAATAAAATTGTATCTTTAAATCAAATCTTCCTAAGGAGAAGATTCCTTCTACTGGAAGGGGAAGTGGTTATTTCTTCTTGTTATTGGGGAGTTACAGATAGCACTGTTTGTATAAGTCAGCCATTCCTATCGTTATTCCCCTAGTGTGTGTATAGATGGGATAGAAGAATCATTTCCATTGGACAGAGTCACCTTAGGTTTCGGTTAGTCTGTATTGGTTATTTAGAAATGGGACTGTGTAATTCTATCTTTTCAAGTTGTTCAGGCTTAATAGATGTATCAGAGCATCATCTTTTCAGTTTGTAATTATTTTACAGTTACAATTTTTGGAGGATCTAACGAGATTGCTTAATTTATCAAGTATTTGTTTCACATAGCACATCAATTGTCAATAGGAAAAGTCACTAGGTCATTCTTCTCAATAGGTGTGCTCATTGTAGTCTTCTGTTTTAAAGACTGTTTTAAAATTTCAGTGAGTAATATTAAATTACTTGGCTTTTTTTTTTTTTTAAAGGTAGGTTCTTAAATGTAGTCTGGTTGGCCTTTAACTCCTGATCCTCCCATGTCAGTCTACAGAACGCTGGGATTTATGGGAACGTGCCATCATGGCCAGCAATAGGTGGATGATATTTTGTTCTTGTGCTAGTAAATACTCATTGCTTTTAATTCTTTATCTTCTGGACAACCTTCCTGTAGTTGTGGTTGGGTGTTATTTCGGGGGTGGGTGGGTGGGTCTTAAGCTATGCTGATTGAATTTCTGTTTTCCTCTGTCACCTTGGGGTCTGACCTTTGTTTTAGGAGAAAGGGAAGAGTTGTCCTTAAAAAAATCAGGGTGAGGAAATGGCTCAGCAGGTTAAAGGACTTGCATTGCAACCTGGTGAGCC
>CABHPQ010162741.1:2595-13871 GCA_902168405.1 Peromyscus aztecus
AAAGAAAGAAAGAAAGAAGGAAAGAAGGAAAGAAAGGAAGAAGGAAAGGAAGGAAGAAAGAAAGAAAAAGAAAGAAAGAGAGAAAAAGAAAGAAAGACAGAAAGCTGGCCTTCTTTTTGCTCTTACTGATTGTGTGTGTTTGGGAGTGTATGCCACATGTGTGCAACTATCTAAGGGGGTTATGAGAGGGCACTGAATTCTCTGGAGCTGAAGTTATAGGTATAGTTGTGAGGTACCCAGTGTGTGAGTTCTAGAGACTGAATTTGGTGCTAGGAATCAAACTTGGGTCCTCTGGGGGAGTAGTAAGCTATCCGAATCACTGAGCCATCTTGGAGAAATAATGGAGAAAGTGTTGTTTTGACCTTTTTCGGGTTTTTTTTTTTTTTTTTTTTTGCTCTTTTTCTTAGAGAGGGAGAGAATATGAAGTTGGGTGGGTAGAAAGTTGGAGAGAATCTGGGAGGAGTTGGACAAGAGGAAAGTATTAATCAAAGTATATTGTATCTAAATATGTTCTTGTAAATAAAAAAGACAGTTTAACTGGTGGGCGTGGGGTGCTGGACAAAGGCTTTCTAACTAGAAACCAGGAACGGAGGTGAACAAATTAGCGGCTCTAAGAAGAAAATACTAAAACACCCACTAGAAACAAGACTGACAAAGCCCCAGAGGTTCCTGGTGTCTCATTCTCTCACACCCTCACCTCTGTATCCTGTAACTGAAGTTTTTGTAAGGACCTAGATAGGCTGAATGACATGGGGATGTGTAAGATTTGGCCGTTGTTCATACCTGCATCTCCTCTATAATAGAACTCCACTCTGACTTCTGTGTCACAGTGATTGTAAGGGGGGAATTCAAGGCATTTCTACTTCACAGTATTTCTAAGAGTGTTGGCAGGGCCATGTAGGGGGCAACAGTCCAACATAAATCATGGAGGTTAGTCCACCTGGTATTGTCATGCAGAAAGTGATGCCCTTATTGAGAATCAGGTCGGCACAAACCATGATGCTGGACGAGGCTTCACATCTGTCAGGTCAAGAAGGCAAGAGTGGTCATGGGGCGTTTCAGGTCATTGGTTACAGCTCTAACAAATTTGCAACCAGGAGATACAGCATCAGGAAGATCCCAGGCAGCTGGCTATCTGCAGGAATCACCAAGGCATCAGAAAGAGCTCTCAGCCTCCTGGCTCAGTGAGGCCGCTTCCTACTAGTTTAATCTTCCCTACCTGGAAGTAGGGTCTTACTCTAAGTTTCGGGAGGCTTCACTAGTTATTCAGTTCTCTATTTTGTGAGAACTAAGATTATTCCTAAACAATCAGAAGTGTCTCTGTCCCCACCAAAGACAAGGTCTCAGAAGCATCGGGTCTCAGAGGGCAGAACAGTAGGCCAGTCCTCAAGCAGGAGTGAGTCAATCCCTTAGCCGTGGCTGCAGGTTAAGCCTTGGAGACTGAGGCAGGAACACAGTTCCTGTCTCCAGCTGGAGCGTTGAATCTTGAACTGTTTATGCTAGGTGTTTAGAAGTGTCTTAGTCAATGTTCTATTGCTGTAAAGAGACACCATGACCATGGCAACTCTTATAAGGAAAGCATTTAATTGGGATTTACTTACAGTTTTAGAGGTTTAGTCCATTATCAGCATAGTGGCACACAGGCAAACATGGTGCTGGAGAAGGAGCTGAGAGTTCTCCATCCAGATCCACCAGCAGCAGGAAGAGAGAGAGATACACTGGACCTGGCTTGAGCTTTTGAAACCCCCAAGTCCACCCTCTGTGACACACTTCCTCCATCAAGGCTGCACCTCCAAACACCTCTCAACCAGCACCGCTCCCTAATGACCACACATTAATTATATGAGCCTATGGGGACCATTCCTCTTCAAACCACCACAGGAAAGATGCTGCGGGCTTCCTTCTCCATTTTATTTCACAGTCAAGGGATTGCCTTGAGTCTTTAGACTTTTGAAGAGCAACTGTTAAGACTATGGGAGTCTCTGAAGTTGTAATGAGTTCATTTGGCAGTGAGACAGCCGTGCCCCTGTTGGAGACAGAGATAGAATAGTGTGTTTCAAAGCGATGGGTTTTTATGTCAAATTGACAAGAGATGAACTCAGGATAGTTAATTTTCAATTCTTGGTTTGATTGGATTTAAAAACACCTAAGATATTTAGGGGGCAAACTTTAAAGTGTCTTTGAGGGTGTTTTCAGGGAAATTAAGCTGAAAAGGGAAAATCCCTGCTGAGTATGTCCAGAATCATCCCCTGGCCTGGGGATCTGACTGCATTAAAAGAGGAAATGGAGAAACCAATTGGAGTGCTGATATTTCCCTTTCTATGCTTCTTGGTAGACAATGACACTGGCCAAGCCACTCTTGCCACTATGCATTCCCCACCTCTGAACCCAGTCCAGATAATCCTTTATTCCATCAAGGTGGTGTTTTTCAACCAGGTATTTGGTAACAAGGGCAAGAAAAGTAATATAGATGGTAGACAGATGATAGATAGATAGATAGATAGATAGATAGATAGATAGATAGATAATGTTATAAAAGAAAAGAACAGGATGCTATGTGCTCATAGGACAGATGACAATCTGCTGTAGATCAGATACTGTCAGGACCTTTGAGGACCTGACACTTCAGCCAAGACAAATAGGCAAGAGAGATTCTAAAAGGACAAAGGAATGGTAACTTGGTGGTGGGTATTCTGCAGTATTTTGGCTTGCAGAGGAATATTGTTTGGGAAGGACACAGAGTAAGACACTTAACATCAGCTTTAGCTTGTCCTTGTGAAACACAAATACTTAAGAGAGATATTCTTTCCTTGTGAAAACTCAGTTGTCTTAGGCTGCTGAATTATTATACATTTTAATTACTGATAGTATGTACAATAATTTCTTGAGGTTAATAAGGGGGCCATAGTAGGATACTAAAAATTTATAGATCATAGATACTGTTTATAACTTAAGTTTATTTTAGTTAGGCTTAATCCCAACTTCTATAATTTTAAAAAGATTATATATACATATATATATAATTACACACACATATATATATATAATTTCTTGATTGATAATACAGTTGAAAAATTCAAAATCATATATCCATGCGGTATTCTGATTAGTTTGTGATTCTTTCCCTGACAGGAAAGGCATGGATACATTGAGAGGAGTCTAAGGTTGGCAAATAAGGAAGCACCCTGTGTGCCAGCTTGATCAAACAGCAGTGATTCCTTGGAGTGTTGCTGGGAAGAATTCTGAAATGAGAGCCAGACTTAAAATATGACTGATTGCTGATGTCTGCCACAAGTGTGGGAGCAAGAGCATTTGTTCTGTGCTTTGGGTTTGTAAATCAGTCCATTATTATTTAATTTTGCCCAGGACCCAAATATCAATACCTTTAGCAAGAGCACTCTTTAAAGTGCTCTTTACTCAGCAAGAAGGAAAGGATATGTAGGCTCACAAGGTTTATATCATTGCTAACTTCAAATTCATAAATGCATATGGATTGGGGTGTGGTCCAATGCAAAAGGAGGCATTGTACTGTAACTTCAGTCAAGAGGTAGGTACCTATCACAAGTTCCAGCTGCCTTATGTGTGTATACATACCCTGTGTGGTAAGGAAGCCCCATACCCTTGAAAGGAATTATTAAACAACATCATCCCAGAACAACAGCCTCCAAAAGCTACTGTGTCAGAAACTTAGATGCTCACCCCAAATATACTACAAACATGTCCTGTTTTTGCAGAATACTAAGCCATGTGTACGAAGACACCGGAGAGCCCCATAGTACATAAGCAGTATTCTTTTTTGTCTCTCTGTGTAGCTTTGCGTCTTTCCTGGATCTCACTCTGTAGACCAGGCTGGCCTCGAACTCACAGAGATCCGCCTGGCTCTGCCTCCCGAGTGCTGGGATTAAAGGCATGCGCCACCACCGCCCAGCTAGACATTACTCTTTACACATCTAGTACACATCAGATTGTTTTGAATATCATCTGGGCTTAGTTCTAATTTTGATTAAATGCGAATCTGGGAGAAAGTGATGAGTAACATCAGGGTGACTGAATCTCCAAGAAACCACTACCATGAATTCCACTCAGGGGTTACCCGTACCGAAATAGATGGCATAATTAAAATGTAGTACCTCAGAGCTATTAGCATTTGGTAGCTTCTGGGAAGAGTCACTCTTCTTTAATTTTGTGATTAAAGAAACCTCTTGGTAGGTTGACCACACACCAGGACAGACCTCACTCTTGAGAATAACTAACTGTATGAACTGGGCTGATGGGAGAGGAGGAGTAAAGAAGAAGAAATCTTAAAAGGGATGGAAAAGTTGAGAGAGAGTGCAAATGAGAAGGTCTGGGGGAGTAGATGTATTCAAAATACATCGTACAAAATTCTGAAAGAATTAACAAAAAGTCTTGCAAAAAGCCACCGCGCATCCTGACTCAGAGTCTTTAGATCATAACTCTTTACATCTTTGGTTGTCTGATGACACTGTATAAAATTGACTTTACCTCACGAACAGCCATGTTTTTAAAACAACAAAAATTGTTTAAACTATATTTTAGTTCTTTTAACAGCAAATGAGAAAGGATAGCTGAGCACTCTTCAACAATAAGGCGTATAATTTAGTTATGTATTGCAATAAAAAGAGTTACACTGTGCTGGTGTTCAAGCCTCTTCAAATGTCTCTGTCCACTCTTTCTCAGTTTGAGGAAAACGGAGCTTTGAAACCCTTCACTAACATTTCACTAACTCATTCCCAGCCTTGTGCTCAAATATTCCCCACCCTACTCCAAACACCCAGGCACTGATACCTGGCTGTAAACAGCCTCACCACCACAAATGTGGTTCAGTTCGTTATGTTTCAGTTGGAGTGAAGCAGGGGAAAAGAGCCGTCTGTAAAGTTTTCTGTTTGTTCGGGTTTTTCCCCATCCTCTAAGTAAGTTTGCCTTTTCTTCCCGGTGAAGAGGCCTGGGATTTACAGATGGGTAAACAAGGCTGCTCCTTGCAAGGGTAGAAGGCACCTACGGAGCAGAGCATCTGGAGTCCCCGCGCCCTCAGAGGCTTCCAGCGGGAAGACAGCTTTCCACATTCATGGCTGTTTCCTAAGGAAGGAGAGAAAGGCGACAAGAGAGGAGAGAAAAGGAGCGGGGAGTCTCTTTGTATCTGTGTCCAATATGGTCTCTTTTGATTTTTCATTCTCCATAGTGAAGGGCTCCCCAGGGATTCTCATCTGTTACAGACTCGGCTGTACCTGCCGGCCTGTGTGAAAGCTGCTCAGCTGCTGCCCCGGATGAGGGGAACATATCACATCTATCTCCCTGGCATCCACTGAGCCCGCGGCCTGCAAGGATCATGCCCCACGTGGAGCACAAAGGCAGGTCTGGAGAGAAAGGCCGACCTTGTGCATTGTTGGGGGTTCTTTGTGTTAGACTCTGGGGGTCAGCTCTTGCTCCACATTCCTGCTTACTCTCTGAGACAGGAGGAGCGTTCCCGTGTGTGTGTGTGTGTGTGTGTGTGTGTGTGTGTGTGTGTGTGTGTGTGCAGGGTGAGGTCTCCATCTCCCTCTGGACAAAAATGCAAGATGATTAATGGTCAGCCGTTTCCCTACTGTTTACACCACCACATAAAACTGAGGGCATCAATACAGCTGACGTTTTTGGAGACCAGTTTTTCTGTTCTGACACAAGACAATATTTTACATTCTGATGTTTAGGAACATGGCATAGAGAACTGGAATTTGTTTTAGACCAAACCAGTGTCCACTGACCCCAGAGAAGTAGACACTAAATATCAATTCTCCTTTTCATCATCATCACCCATCATTAATCGTCATCACTATTTAAATATCTGTTTTAGAAGGTGCATGATTGGTGACTAAATGTTGGGAGTGGAGATACACAGAGACGGGGTAAAATAACAATCAGAGATTTAAAAAGAAAAAAAAAGTTTTACAATATGGAGAACTTTAAAGTTTGATGGTATAGTTTATATTGCCCAAGATATTTCATTCCAAAGCATGTAATAACCACTGCGCAGCTAGAGCCAGATATGAGATTCCTTATCATTCTTACGGATGCTGGGGCTATGGCTGATAGACCATGTGCCTTAACATTCTCACTTACACTTAGCATTCTCAACGCCCTGGGTTCAATCTTCCCTGCCACAAAGAGAAAAACACACAGAGAAGAAAAGAAAACAAGTCAGACATGGCTGCTCACGCTTGCAACTTTGACTCTTGGGAGGCTGAGGCAGAAGAATTGCCGTGGGTTTGAGGTCACCTAGAGCTACAGTAGATGTTTGAGCGTAGCCTGGGCTACAGAGTATGGCCCTGTTTCAAAAAGCAAAAACGAAAGAAAAAAAAGAATATGTTATTGTGTTTTATGTATCCCGCCTTTTGATAAAGTTGGTTAATTTTAAAAAAAAAAAAAAAGGTTCTTGCCCACTGGATCCTAATCTTTGGTCTTTCTATGCCTGTAGAGAAACTTTTCTTCCCCTCCCCACTAACAAAACGCTGTAGCATGATTTTTTAAAAGTCAATTTCCCAAAAATTACTACTCTTCCCTAAACCTTGCCTGCTATGGTCTGCTTGGGAAGCATTTGCCACTGCAGAATTAGGAACAGGGAGACATCCTTTAGTCCACGGTGTCTGTGGTACACCAAATGTGTGTGCTATGTACTCATTACCATCTCCCCCTTCAATGAACAGATCTCCAGGCCAGGCTGCAGGAAAACACCACTTACCGATGACCATGCCCTGTCACATAGATTGTCCCTCTTAGCCAAGCTCTACCTTTTCCTGCGACCACTGCGTCTTTAAGAAATGCTTTTCCCCATCCCTGCCCCCACTGCCTCCTTCCCCTATCATTCTATCACTGAGAAGACACAGAAAACAGGCCAAAAAAAAAAAAAAAAAAAAAAGCCACCGTGCTCCGGGCCCATTCGTTCCGCCCTGCCCCCAGAAAAAGCCGATATTTTCAGGTTGACTGAAAGTTTAACTTTGTTATTTTTTTTTTATTTTTCAAGGAAATCCAGCGTGACGTGGCACGTGTTCGTGCCCTCTTACTTAACAAATTACACGTTTTTTTTTTTTTTTTTTTTGACCTTCGTTAAAAGCTGTGCAAATATCCCTTGTCTGTGTTTGCATTGTGTATGGATTTCCGTGGTACAGCCTCGGACGCGTGTGTGGTGGGATTCGAAAGGCTCTCTGCCCACCGCCGGCCGCCCTTTGTACCTCTCCACTCCCGAGAAGACACCATCCGTGGAGAACGTGGCCTTACTTTCGATGGCCACGCTCAGTTACTTTCCCGTGAGTTGTCAAAAAGCAGAGGAGGCGAGATTCCTATCAGCTGAGCTGCCTGTGTGGTTCTTTCTAAAATAGCTGATCTGTGGTCATGACTGAAAGAACAACCAAGGCTCTCAAGTTTCCCAACCATTTCTTCAAGGCTGGAAGGATAAAAACGCCCGCAGAACACACAAAACCTAGCTTTTGAGCTTGAGGAGCTTTTCAATGGTGCACCAAATTCTCCTCCAGGTGACAATGTATTTTAGAATAAGACTTGAATTGGTTTTATGCTGCCGTTTTCCTTTTCTGTGGTGATGATGGCATGAACAAATGCTACCTTTGGGGGGCGGGGGGAAGGGGGGTCACATTGGAGAGATGAAGCTTTTAAGTCCGAGGCAGCCTCTCTAGGCCCTGTGACTGAATACACCAACACTTTCCTGGCTTAGAGAGCTGGCCTGGGTGGGACCTTGTTTTTTCCTTGGGTAATGAAGGTTGAACTGGTCACACCTGGGGATAAGTCCTTTCAGCCAAGCCTCTTCCCCACTAACGTCCATTTCATTCTCAAACGGGAATATCGTCTAAGCCGTAAATCTCTTCTCTTTCTTTGCCTGCTTGCAGCCCCTGCCCTTATGTGGGGGACTACCTCTCAGAAGTTTTTATTTGGGCTGGGCAGCTCAACCTGCCACACACTTCCATGGCAGGTGACCTCAAACAGCAGTCAGGGGTCTTGAAGGTATTTTGAAGGTTCTGTCTGCTAAATAATGGTGGCGTATCTTTGTCTGCCTCTCTGGAGCTCTCTATGACAGATTCTACTTCATGGCAGATGGTTGTCTACACATTGACCCTGCTGTATCTCAAGTCAGCCTGCCTTCTATTCCCAGTGCAGGGCAGTCAACCCCAAATCCTTCCAGAAAACACCCTTTTTACTCGAAAAGGGAAAATGTTATAGCTGGTGATAGACTTGGAGAAGGTGGTTTAGGGCCAGGTCACCAGGTTTGGAGAACTGAAATACCTAGAGGGTAGGACATTCAAATGTGATTTTCCAGGCAAATGCCACTGACCACCACCCTTGGGTTTTTTCCATTAGTGAAATCCCATTTCACGTTCTTGTCCCTTTTGGTTCCCTTCTCATCTGTCAATTCGATGTCGTCTCCTTATCTTCTTTAACACATCTTGTTTACTGATTTGTCTCTTTTTGTCTTCATTTCTTTATTTTCCTTGTTTCTCTTCTCTAATGTTCTATATGCAAAGTGTTACATTAATCCTGCAGTGGGTAAAAGCAAGCGTAGTTGACCATTCCTACGCCCATGTCCACCTCTTGTACAGTATGACATTGGAACCAACGGCAGTGACTGATGCTGTATGTTATGTGCCTCCGTGGCTGAAGTACTAACACAAGAAGTCAGCAATCCTTAGAGTAGGAGGTTTTCACAATGAACAGAATTTCCCATTGCTCATCCAGTTCTCCAGAGCATGTGACCATGGACGTTCGGGATCAGATAATTTTTCGTTGTTGAGAGGAGGGTTATCCAGGACATTTCAGGATAGCTGGTAAAATTCCTCCCTCGATTTCAGGGGGGAAACGTCTCCTAATGTTGCCAACTATTTCCTACAGAGACAAAAGATCGCCCACCTCAGACCCATTCATGGAGATCAATGCTGTCCTGTAAAGTTTCCTGGGATGGTCCAGCATCCTATCTCTAACATGATAGCCACTAGTACCCCATAGTTACAGCCCACTTGAAATATGGCCAGCTCAAACACATGTGCTGTGAGGTCAGGAATGCTGGCCTGTAATCACAGCACATGAAAGGGGAGGCAAGAGAATCAGGAGTCCACACTTATCAGGCACGTAACAAGATATGTTAGTAAGTAAGACACACAATAACTACTTAATATCAAAAATTAAATATCAAGCCACTGAGACGGCTCAGGTGGTAAAGGCACCTGCTGCCATGCCCTCTGACCTCAGTTCAAGAGCCCCATAGTAGGAGAGAACTGACTTCTGGAAGTTGGCCTTTGACCTACATACACAAAGACACTCACACATAATAAGTTCTTTAAATCACATTAATAATTTAATGTTGATTATATGTTGAATATAATATATATTTATATTCATATATAATACAAATGTTAAATATATATGATAATTTGGACACGTTGAATTAATAAACTACTCAAATTAATTTCACCTTTCTTTACTCTGTTTTTTGGCTATTAGAAGCCTATAATTACAATAGTGCAGTTCCACGAGTAGTTTAATATCTGTGCGATTTTTGAGTAAGTCTGTCACTCTCCAGTCCTTGCTTCCTGTAAATGTAATGTCAGTGAACTGACATGAATCTGATACCCTGAGTGAGATCCGCTGTGTTTAATAAAGCACTGAGGTTAATCCAAGTGCTCTACTCTCAGACCCAGTCGATCTCAGGTCAAGGGGCACTAACTCAGAGAAGTGTGTCCTTGAGAAGGCCAGCCGAGGGACTACGAAGAGGGAGGCATTCCACAGTTAAATCAATAGTGAGACATACTGGATATTAAACAAATCTAAACGGGTCTGTTCAGCTGATGATGATTTCAAAACCTTTACTACTGTGAACTGAAATGTGGAGCAAGTCTAATGCAGTACTAAAACCGATTGTGGATACTGTGTTCTACTACAGATTTCATCCTGATAGTAATGACAATTCACTGAAGCCAGCGGCGACACAGTGATTAATATTTTAGAGGGGTCTCCCAGGGTACCGTGGATTCAGACTAGAAGCATAAAACGGGAGGTCAGGGGGAGGCGGGAGCAGAGGGAAGTGAAAAGACCATCACAATGGTCTTGACTCATCTCAGAGTAGAAAAGGGAAGATTTGAAGTCCGTTTGCCAAATCCAGGCATCATGATTTAGTGGGGGGCCCCATTTTTGCCTTGGAAACTCAACAGATAATGGTAATTATGAAAGTTTATGGGCTACATAAGAAGTCAGACTTTTAAACTAGTAATTACCAAACAGTGTGTTGTTCAAAAATGGGAGGTAGCTACAAGGTGCTGAGGAGACAGGCAAAAGCTGTAACTTACCCACACAGATATAAATGTATGTGTGTAGGAGATGCAGGACTGCCCCAGTGATAACCGTTTTTCTAAATGTTCCAATGGTCCATGTGTTAAAGTTTGAGTCGGGTGTTACCTTTCAATGTTGTGGACTGGGAGTACAGCTCAGTAGGGAAGCACTCTCCTAACATTATCCAAGGTCCTGAGTTTGATCATAGCATCATACACACACACACACACACACACACACACACACACACACACACACAAACAAGCATACACACATATCCATGATTCAATTTGTACTTAAAAGACGGAGATCCTATTGGAAAGAAACTTAAAAGTTATTAATAGGCATTTACTATATATATAATAATATATACATTATATATATATATATAAATAAAATTCCAGTCAAGGCAAGGGTTATTACTGCTGTTTAGCCTTGTCACTGTCCCTAGTCAAATGTCCTAGTGTTTTGTAGAGCTGTCTGAATTTTAAATTATCCCACAATTGATTGCCCATGAAAAGTAAATATAAAATCAAGACATGATGCAGTATGATGATTTCAGTTAGCCAAAAGCATAGCTTTTCAAAGCAGCAACAATACATTTTTTTCCTTAGAGATTGTTCCTCACTGCATTCATGGTAAGTATTCCAAATATATGCTGCTGTTTGTGAATACCCTTCTATTCTTGGGGTGAGGTAGGTTTCATGGACCTGAACAGTCTTAGGAAAACACTTACTATATAGTGTCATCCTCCTGCCTCAGCCTCCCAGTACTGTGGTTGGATATGTGGTTGGATACACCACATATACTGTAACAAACAGCTTTAGAAGAGACTGGTCCTTGGCTTACAAATCATACTTTTAAGAATTCTATGTGACTTGCAAACTAAGAAAGAAAAATCAAAGCACATTTATTTAATTTGATGATGTTGTTGATTCTTAACTGAAATA
>CABHPQ010162742.1:1674-12502 GCA_902168405.1 Peromyscus aztecus
CACCCTACTAGTTGAGGACATAGCAGAATTTCTTGCTCCCATCTGCATTTAACAGTAACTTAGTACCCGTTCTGGTTTGCTCCTCCGCTGTTGAGATAAACACCATGACCAAAAACTGCTTGTGGAGGGAAGGGTTTATTTCATGTTACAGTCCGTCATCAAGATAAGCCGGGACAACAGCTTGAGGCAGGAACTGAAGCAAACACAACGGAGGAATGCTGCTCACTGCTTTGCTCAGCCTGCTTTCTTAAACCACTCAGGCCCACCTGCCCAGAAGAGGCCCCGCCCACAGTGAGCCTGGCCCGTCCATATCAATCATTAATCAAGAAAATTTGCCACCAACATGCCCACAGGACAGTCTAACAGAGGCAATTCCTCACCTAAGGTCCTCCCTTCCAAGATGACTCCAGCTTGTGTTGGGCTGACAAAAGGTAACCATCACACTACCCATCAATCAACTTCTCCCTATTCCTTCTCACCACAGCAGGTTCTGGGAACTCTAGCCAGCAGCAACATGGTGGCTAGAGTGTTGTTGTATTTATACAGCAAACATTGGCAAGAAACAGAAAACAACATCATTGGCTCCAGCCTTGCCAATAAGCCAGTCAACTGGTTAGTGTGTCTTTAGTCAGCTAGCTGCAGGGTGTTCCTTATGTAACGGCCACGACTCCATTACCACTCTTCAACTCTGTATTGGTTGGGTCTGCTAAACTGAAATTTTAGCAAATATTGAAGTTTTGTAAAAATGGATGCCAAAGACTTTCTTAAATGTAAATTACCCAGGCTACAGTGGATAGCTCAAAACGTGGTCACATAGACTGCCCTGGCTAAAAATCAGTGGGTCACAAAATGAAACAAAATAAAGAAAAACAAAAGGAGAGGAATCTGGGGAAAAGACTTGTGGGGAAGAGGAGGAATTATCAATGGGAAGGCAATAAGAGAAGGTGGGGGTGGTGAGAGTTATTAAAATGGATCATACGGTTGTATAAACTTGTCAGAGAATTTTATCAATAAAAATGGGAAAAGGAAATACCAAAAAATAAGTAAACTTATTGCAATTTTTTTCTCATTTTATACATCTTCCTTAAATCTCAAGCTATACTGATGAACTAGAAACTGTACAGTCAGGACAAGTGACCAGAAAATTAGGATGGCTCTCTTCTCATTTTACATACAGCAAATATTGTATTACATACAAATACAATATGTATGTAAACCTTATATAGTTATATGGCATAACAAATTGAAATTACAAAATATATTTCCTAAGAACAGGAAAAAGTTCCAAAATAATAAGAGTAGTTGTCTCTACTCAGGTTGAGATTATGGTCTCCCTCATCACCTTCCTAGGCCCCTCGCACATAATGGATATTCAGTGATATTTATCTGTTACATAGTTTTTCCACATTTAAAAATTTATTCTTGCCAGACAGTGGTGACGCATGCCTTTAATCCCAGCACTTGGGAGGCAGAGGCAGGCAGATCTCAGTGAGTTTGAGGCCAGCCTGGTCTACAAAGCAAGTTCTAGGACAGCCAGGACTACTATACAGAGAAACCGTGTCTCGGAAAAAAAAATTATTCCTTTATGTACAAATTAGCTTATGTAACATAACATCAAATCAATTAGACTATATATATGTATATATATATACATATATATATATATAATCTAATTGGAGATTCCCTACACAGGGGATAATGTCCTCCCCAGAAGCCACAGATCACCAAGCAAAAAGCTAAATGCCAGATATAAGATACTTGACTAGAAGTTGTTGATCACAAGAATCCCAGAGACCCTCAAAACAACACAAGATATTTCCATTGCTCTTGGTTGCCCACCAGAACTTGATAAGAAGACCCTACTGCTCAAGACGCCACATGCTTTTGTCACAGAATATGGAAAAGCAAGCTGACACTGACCTGGAAGAGTCTTTCTTCCTGGCTAGCGTTCATAGTGCTGGAAGGTACTCTGTAGCCTTGCTGGGGAAAAAGAGTCATCCACAGTCTTACCCAGCTGTGGGCCCTGCAAGCTACAATAAGGATCCACTCAGCAAGATATGCTCACTGGTGCAACAATGTCACAAGTGTTATGGAAGTAACCAAGCATTTTTTCCCATTCAATTTAAGGCCTATCCCTCAAGGTGGGACTCATACCTGGTACTGTTAACTGGGTCAAGAACCATGGCCTTGGTAGGTTATAGGGCCAAGGAAAGAATTTATTACTATTGTGTTATTAAATGGGCATAGATTGAACTTCCTTCTAAACACTTATCTTTATACCTATGGATTAGAGCAGCTCTCAACCTTCATCAGAAAAGCTTCTTTCAGCAGTAGATGGTGCCTAAAATGGAGAGTCACAACTGGTCAAACTTCAAAGAATAAAAGACTATAGAGTATTCAGCTCTAAGTGGAGAGCATCTGTATTACCAACCCACCATCCCCCCAAAGCTCAAGGATCATCATAGAAGAGGTAGTGGAAAGATAACAAGAGCTAGAGGTTTACAAGGACTGCCTCAAACCAGTGTTTCCTAGACACCACAAAGGTCCACTCTGGATGTGAACTCAGCAGTCATGGGTCCATGCACATGGACCTCTATAGGATCAAGCCAGTCAAAATTTCCACATGGATATGTTGTGTAGCAGTTTCCTCCAAGATGGAAACCTTCCATTCTTCCAGGATGCTCTTTAAGCAGGAAGGTAAACAACTCAAAATAGCTTCAGGAAGTCCCTGAAACTGATCAACTCTACTAGGTCCCTCCCTGCCAGAGTAAGTAACAAAAGCTGAGAGTCCCTTTCAGATTAATGGAGCTAAACTGCAAAGAAGACTCTCAAGCCAAGTCAAGCTGCAAAGAAGACTGAGACCAGGCCAGTTGCCTGGAAGAAGCAGAAACCAGCCAAGCTGCCTGGAAGAAATTTAGACCAACTGAGGCACGTGGGAAGGACACTCTCTAACCTGATGAGCTGCTTGCAGACTGTGCAGTGTGTGCTCCAGGTTCCCAGCTTTTGTGAGCTGTCTACCATGCCCCCATAAGTTACCCCAACACAACTCATTGGTTCATCAAGTTGGACTTTGGTTGTATCCGTACTTTGGTTTGTCATGGGATCCCTTTCTGAGGTAAGGAGATGTGTGTGTTGCATCTCCCCAGGGAAAAGTTTTGTCACACAACAGAGTGGGAGTGGAGCCCCACCCAGAGCTGAGGAAGTCTTGGCAGTTGATGGTTACTGGGGGAGGAATCACCAGTTTTCTTCAGAGATGCTACCCTGCCCGTGTTCCAGCTGACGGCCCTACACCTATTCACAAACTGGTGGAACTAACTAGACTGAGTGATTAAGTAAAGAGTACAAGAAGTCGAAATGGAGATGGGGTGGGTCAGGGGTGTCTGGAAGGAGTTGGAGGGATGGGCGGAAGGGTGAATTTGATCAAAATACAGTGTATACAGATAGGACGTTGTCAAAAAATAAAATATACTTTAAAAAAGAATGAATCCAACATAAAAGACAAGTAGGTGAAGAAGTAGATAGAGTCCCTAGGACACTAGCCAACCTTTTAGCCTCTGATTCTTACCACATATGAAGCCTTTCCCACCTACCTAGACTTTGATTCAATAGAAACACCAGTGGTCAACCTTGTCATTCCTGTTCTTTACACAATATATGCTTTGGAAGCAGAATGTCAAATGGACTAACTGGACACATGACTAAATAAGTAGTGAAGATACATAGTTAAATCCTAGTGCAACACTCATGAAAACTGCAAACAAATTCCTTGATATATGCAGCAAGCATCTGCAGCACATTGAGATTTGCAACACAACAGATTAAGAAAATATGCTTTGAAGCTTCAGAAAGGTCTTTGCCTAGAAGGCACAAACAAAATCCATCATCCTTTGTTTCCTTGTGGAGGGTGGGGGGCTCTATGGCTCACATTGGTATCTTGAAGGTAAGGGATGTGAGGCTGGGAGGAGGCAGGTGGTCCTGGCTGGGGTTGGAGGAGCATAACATTTCATTAGTGCTGCAGAGATGAATGGATGCTGGGAAGCAATTGCACTGTCACTGTGGCACCAGGCAGAGCAGGGCTGGCGATGACACAGCATTCCAGGACCACCTCAATACAGAGCAATGGGTGGCTCTATTAACTCGTCATCCACGTCCTCAGCATCAGAGAATACGGCGAATCACTCCATCACAGACCCGGGGTGACGAGGGAGGAATCAATTACATTAGTTGCTCACGAGTGGATTCAAGGCTACAGCATTTGGGAAAAGAGGCAAATCGTCTAGTTGGCTTTTATTTGTGTGTGTGAGAGAGTTGATTGGTTTGGGTTCAGTGCTATTTATTTATTTATTTAGTTAGTTAGTTACCAGTCTCACCCTATAGTACAGGTTGGCCTCAAACTTAAAGCAATTCTCCTGCCTCAGTCTACTAAATGGGGAATTATAGGCATGAGCCACATGATTTCTTTAGTTGATTTGATGATATCTATGAGGCATCTTTATAAGATTCCATGCTCACTCACGGACCCAACTTCCTTAAATTCACGTTAAATCAAGGTTTGTTTTGAGAAATGAAAACTAGTTGGGGTCTTAAGTTGGAGTAATGTTTCATGCATCAAAATGGTCCAAAGAAATCTTTGGGGGAAAATTAGGAAGAAACTTTAACTTATCTTAAATAATAAATGCTGACTTATCTTCATAATAAATGCTGACTTATCTTCAAGCTTTCAACAAGTATTTTTAAAGGAAAAAATTTTCTTTTTATGACTACAGCTGTTCATTTAGATGAAACAATGTCTAGAGTTGCATTGAAGACTCTAGAAAAATAAGCCATATTAGAGAATTACATTTTAAGATTTCTAATACAAAGTATTTTTAATACAAGAAGTCAGGATAAACTAGCAACACAATTTAAATCATGATAATTTATTCTAAGGTTTTTACAAAATACCTTAAGAAAATTATATATAGGAAGTACAATAAAATTGACAATTTATATTCTAATTAAAACTTTGTAGCAAAGCATATCTGTGACTACTTTTACTCTGTGTCCATATAGTAAAATTTAAGAAAAACACTCAGTTATATGCAATATTTTAGCAAATTGTTATAAAATACAGACTTGCCATCCCTTTTAGCACAAATTAAGCCAAAATTAGCCAAGAGCTGAATTCCATATGCAACCAGTAGGTGGCACCAAAGTCCATTTGCGATTGAGAAGGCGGGGTGGGGCGGGGCAGGGTTTCTCAAGGCAGATTTATGGGCAGTAAAGTCAGTCTTGCTGCCCTAAGATGGAATTCAATGTCTTATTAGAGGTTACCAAGCAAATAGTTGTCTTATTATGAAGTTCTCTGTCATCGCGGCTGTTCTCCCTCTCTCCACCCCATCCCAGGAGTCTCTTTCTGTCGCTTTGCCCATAATCTTCCTATTTATATGCCCAGCAAGCATTTGAATAATCAAATTGCAGGCCACACAATTCACTATTGTGGTGTGAAAGCTGTAAGGGTGACTTTTTCTTTGGTGTGGAAGCAACAGTTCAATTTCCCTAGCTTGTTCAGTTATCGGATGTTGGCATCACACATCCTGTTGCCAGTATTTAGCTCTCTTGAGCCTTGAAATCAAAGCAATGCATGCAAATTGACTCGGGGATGCTTGCATAGCAATCATTAGTGACAAGGGGTGAGGATATTTGTCCACAAGGTCGGAACTCTCAAGCTCAGCTCCACCTGGGAAGTAGTTTTTGATGGCGGAATCAGCTGAGTAGGATCATTTGGAAATCTTGGCAATCAGAAGCATCCTGAGCGGCAGTGTTGCTTCAATCCAAGTGTTGGGAGAATTCACCATCTTCTCCCAGAGAGCAACTTCCTCGGAAGTAGAATCCATCCAATCCACTTCAGTCCCGTAACTTTTTCCTGAAAGAAAGTTTTATGTTTGCAATTATGTTTCCCACTGTGGGCTGGGGAGAAAGGGAGTTAGTCATTCCCCAGTTATAACCACCATGGAAGACAAGGAAGAGTTCACACACACCTGGGAGCAGATCTGGGGCATAAGGAAGAACTATTTTACTACCAAGTGGCTTCATTATTTCAATTCTCATGGTTTCCAGATGGTTGCTCTCCACATGAATGTAAAGGCTGGATGTTGCCTTTTTCAGGGGCATAGAGGAGTTGGAAGGATCATGTATTGGGTTACAGATGACAGTAGAGCAGTGGTCTTCAATGTTCCTAATGCTGTAACCCTTCAATACAGTCCTTCATGTTGTGCTGGCCCCAACCTTATGATTATTTCATTGCTACTCCATAACTGTAATTTTGCTACTGTTAGGAATCATAATATACATATCTGATATGCAGAATATCTGATATGCAACCCCTGTGAAAGGGTCCTTTGACCGCCCCAGATGGGTTGAGAAGCACTGTACTAGATGATTACCAGCAAATACTGGCTAAAGTTCCTTGCCTGAAAGACTCAATTTCAGAACTTGCCTCTGTCATTAGCTGTTATTTATTTATTGTTATTATTATTATTGTTGTTGCTATTACTTGAGGATATTGGTTCCTTTGGGATTATTACAAACTGCCTCGTGGAACTGTTATAAGGAGTAAGTCTAATAATATAAGTAAATCGTCTAATACAGTGATGAGATGGTAGTCATTATAATTGTTCAAAGCAGACTTTTAGCCATGTTATTTGTGGGAAGACACAATTTTTCCTAGCATGTTCAACCATCTTCTTGAATGTTGCATCACACTTTTTGTTGGGCACACCTCTTGTCGTTGTTTAACTCTCTTGAGCCATGCAATCAAAGAAACGCACGAGAATTTACTTGGACATTCAGCCTACTACTCATTAGTGGCACCAGGTCAGGATATTTGTTCACAAAATCAGAACTTTCAAGCTCAGATTTTGGAACCCGCCAGCGGTAACTTAAGTTCTGCAAGGGCAGCTCCTGGACACTGCTGGTCCTCTTAACCCAGAACCCTTAGAATACCAATGGTATTTCCCTCACTGGTTTCATTACACAAAGGACTTTAGCATCTCCTGGAGAGTTTGGCTCACAGAGAATTAAACTTGTAACAAATGTTACCTGTTCCAAAGCCGATCCGGAGACCTCCCAGGAACTGGTTGGTTAGTTTATAATGGTCCCAGACTGTGAGTTCTACACAGGCTTCCATCAGATCTTCAGGCCTGAACCCATCGTACACCATGGTATGGTTGAAGACAGGGTTGGTGGTTTTTCCTACAGCTCTTGTCTTCTGGCGACTTTTCCTGCTGGTATCTGGAAGGATGGTACTACGAAAAGAGAAAGTAATGTGAGGGCCTTTTAGTTAAGAAAGTGAACATTTATGCTGGCAATACACCTCAGCACAGCTATGGGATAGGCTGTAGTGGGTAGCCATTCCAGCTTTGGTCTGGAAGTTCCAATCCCCAATAAGGCTTCCGTAACTATCACGCCTACAAGGCGGGGCCAAGGGAGGGCCTGAAGACCTGAGATTGGGACGTGCGGCGCTCTCTTGTTTCCTGGACGTGGACGCGAGAGGTAGACCGAGGAGAGTTCTCCAGAGAACACCGCCGGACTGCGCTGTGTCTTTTCCAGAACCCGCCACCTACTTATTCCTTCATTTGTAAGTTACCCACTAAATAAATCTTCTTTTAACTACGTGGAGTGGCCTTAGTAATTACACCAATATCTGGCGCCCAACGTGGGGCACGAACCCACGACCCTGAGATTAAGAGTCTCATGCTCTACCGACTGAGCTAGTGCTGTGGGATGTTCTGTATGACAAATATGTTAATAAATAAAGCACTGATTGGCCAGTAGCCAGAGAGGAAGTATAGGCGGGACTAACAGAGAGGAGAATTGAGGGAGCAGGAAGGTGGAGCAGGAGACTGCCTGGAGCCGCCACCAGAACAAGCAAGATGTAAGGTACCAGTAAGCCATGAGCCACGTGGTAAAGTATAGATTAATAGAAATGGGCTAAATATAAGAGTAAGAGCTAGACAATGATAGGCCTGAGCTAATGGCCAAGCAGTTTAAATAATATAAGAGTCTGTGTGTTTATTTTGTAAGTGGGCTTTGGGACTGGCAGGACTTTGTAGCTGGAGACTGGCAGGACTTGGGAGCTGGAGAGAAGCTCTCCAGCAACAATAGGCAATGAAGGAAAAAAGTATGGAAGCCGACTGTGGTGGCTCACATTATAATCCCAACACCCATCACGCTGAAGCAGGAAGATTGAACTGAGTCTTTAAAAAAAAAAAAAAAAAAAAGGACTGGTAAGGAGATAGTCACTGTCAGTGAAGTGCTTGCCTGGCAAGGATGAGGGCCTGAGTTCTATCAGTAGAACTTGCACCAAAAAGCTGAGCAGGGTGGTATGCACGATCAATCCCAGTACTAGGAATTAAATAGTCTCTGTAGCCACACAGCCTAATTGGCCAACGAGAGAGATCCTGTCTCAAAGGAAGTGGACTGCAATCATGAGAATGATACCCAAGTTCTCCTCTGGCTTTCACACACAGACACACAGACACAGAGAGAGAGAGAGAGAGAGAGAGAGAGAGAGAGAGAGAGAGAGAGAGAGAGAGCATGTGGAGAGACTGTGCTGGTAGTTTAGTAAAAGTCACGGGAAGATGCATCATGCTGGAAAGATTGGGCACAGAAACAGCCAAGTTGGGTTTGAACCCTAACTCTGAGACTTACTGGCTATGAATTCCAGGAAAGTCACTCAACTCAGAAACTCGCTTCCTCAGTACAGAGTAGGAATGGTGATGATGACTTTGTAAGATTGACATTAGAATTAACTAACATGCAATACACACAGCTCAGTTTAAGTACTTAATGTGGTAGAAATTGCTGGAAGATTCTTAGAATCTAGTACAGATGAACTGGAGATAGTCATGCCAAGTGAACTGTCAGACTCAGAAAGACATAAAACTGTGTGTGTGTGTGTGTGTGTGTGTGTGTGATGAAAGTGAGAGCAGAATTGTCTGGGGAACACAGAAAATAAACAGAAAGAAGGGAAGGAGGGCAGAAATACTCAAAGTCCATTATGTACTTGCATGAAAACATCCTTATGTAATCTAACATGATGTACAATGAATACATGCCAACGGGGAAGAACTAAAATTAATTAATCGATTGATTGAAAAGTAAAAACACTCTCAAGCTCACAAAGCCTTTTTATAAGTTTGTAATAGACATGAGCCTCTTCCTATCTCATTGTCCTTTTGATCTTATATTAAAGCACTGATTAAAAATGTAAAAAATAATCATAGTGTACCTTATAAATATAAAAGATAATTTGTATAGGTTAAAAAATAAATGTAGATAAGAAAACAAATGGAATAAATATAGAAAATATGCCATATGATCACAGCAGTAAACTTCATATACCCAAAAGGGATAATTACTATATGTTAGAAATTTTGTTGTAATTTCAGCCCTGCTGGTTAATATTTCCTCAAACCAGTAATTTAAAAATTTAGAACTTCTATGTATTCCTGATTGTCAACCCAAGGAATTCATGTCATACAAAACTGAAAAGGAAAAATCTCTTCAATTTGCTAGATTTGACTTTGAGAATAAATAATTTGACAATTTTGTAACGACACGTGTCTCGTTTATGATAATAATAAATGAACACTGACTTACCACACCGCTCAGAAAGACAAGAAGTCTGAGAGTGGTCTCTGAATGAGAAACTGACCTGAGCTGAAACATCATACCAGCTAACACCTAGGCAGAGTATGTATGTGTTTAACAAGCAATGCTGTACCAAATCCTCTTAAGTCTGTGTCACATATATCTAAATAGGAACAACTCATCTTCTAGTAGCATCTCCATAGACAAAATTAGAGCTAGACGGTCACACTAACATCTATTTAGCTACTGTTTACTCGATACCAGTCATCTGTGTGCATAACAGAGAAGAAAGTTAGCTGCCTGAAAACTCAGAAGTGTCTTATGTGCCAATTTCTGGTTTGGACTTGTTTGGCCAATCACTCTCCAAGTATTTGCAATCTGTTACAAATAGGCAAAAGGAAAAAAAGAAAGAAAGAAAGAAAGAAAGAAAGAAAGAAAGAAGGAAGGAAGGAAGGAAGGAAGGAAGGAAGGAAGGAAGGAAGGAAGGAAAGAAAAAGAAAAAGAAAAAGAAAAAGAAAGAAAGGAAGAAAAAAGAAAGAGAAAACCAAAACAAACTCTTGGCAAACAGATCAAAAACACAGGAAACAAAAAACCCTGTCTTGTTCACTAAGGAAATAAGTAGTGTGACATCCAACATTAAAATTTTGGTAAGCAAGCAGGGTGGTGGTGGTACACACCTTTAATCCCAGCACTCAGGAGGCAGAGACAGGCAGATCTCTGTGAGTTCGAGGCCAGCCTGGTCTACAGAGTGAGATCCAGGACAAGCACCAAAACAGCACAGAAAAACCCTGTCTCGAAAAGAAAAAGAAAAAATTTTGGTAAGCTATTTTGTACTAAGAACTCCCCCTAGCAACAGATGTACCCCAGATGATATTGGACATAAGAGTTCGAAAAATCTAGCTTCATTTGCAGGCATGATCTCTTAGGTTTGATTTTAAAACCAAATAAAGCCTTGGGAGTTGATGCCATAGACTCTTAGAGTTTGATATCTCTAATAATCTATGGCTGATGAGTGTTAGCATCACTGACACCAAGAATCGATACCAGCCGGGCGTTGGTGGCGCACGCCTTTAATCCCAGCACTCGGGAGGCAGAGGCAGGCGGATCTCTGTGAGTTCGGGGCCAGCTTGGGCTACAGAGTGAGATCCAGGAAAGGCGCAAAGCTACACAGAGAAACCCTGTCTCGAAAAACCAT